>JANSTS010007582.1:12345-37190 GCA_026546915.1 Sylvicola fuscatus | reverse complement strand
AGCAAAAATAATTGTATTTGTAGTGAAAATCGCGATTCGTTTATTAGACTTTAGCTTGCTATTTAAAAAAAAAAAACATAAAATTGAGAACAAAAACATATCTTGTAATGTTAAGGAATTAAAATAAATTATGTGTTTCCTCATTACCCAGTACCCAACGAGTATATCAAGATTATTCCCATGAGTAACGAGTAAAAGTCTGGTAGGCAATAAGAAGCATCACAAAAGATTGATTACTTTCTCTTTGAATTATCATTATCATTATACATGTTCTTTACATGTGCTACATTCATTGCACCTTCTCAACAATGAAATATCAAATGAACATACGAATACAAAATGTATAGAAATTCTAAAATCTGTAGCCACTGGATATGAATACCGAGTTTTGTTGTTGTTACATACATGTAATCAATGGAACTTCAGTGTTCACTGTTCAGTGTTGCCTCAACATTAGCCAACTTATAATTAAAACTTGTTTCCTCATGTTTATATTTCGGATTTGGTACATGATACTGAAAATTGAAATGTTAAACACGAATATTTAGATTGACCTAGACTATTTGCGAGGAAAACTCATGAATCTATTGATGTGGATTTAATTCGTCCTTCCCAATTGTTAATGGCCAGTTCATAAATTTGGCCGGAAATTCATCATAATCATCTGTAAAACTATCGTATAACTACATCCGCATATAAATCATGTTTAAAAATATATAAGACACTTTTTTTGCTTATCTAATGTCATTACATTTCGCCTCTAATGAGCAACGACACAGGAATAAATAATTATATTACCGATATAAGCGCAATTCTAATGTGTCCTGCTTGAGAGGATATTTGTGCGGATGTTTGATTAGAGATAATCTTCTGTTAAGATAAATAAATAAATAGATAGAAAGACTCTTTCGCCTCAGTAAATCGATCGTAAGGCGAACTTATTGTTTATTTAATCACCGGATGCTTGTGTTGCAAACTACAATACAATGTTGGTGAGGAAATCGTCTTCCGCAAAACGATGAGCTTCTGTCACGACTAGCTGGATCAATTGAAAATTGGGATGTGATTGGGATATTTTTTATGTTTTCTGCAACGAAAATCGATTATCTGCATAAGAAACTTGTTATTCCATGCTAAAGACATTTCCATTTTCTATTCACATAATTTCAATTAATTACCCTTAAGAATAGATTGCTCACACTTTATGAGAGAATTTTTTTATTGCATTGAACGTCAGGTTTCATGAATTAGGATACTACTCGTAATATCTTTAAATAAATTCCTATGAAAAAAAAAACAAGTAGATTGGAAATTCAACATGCGACGCGAAAACAGTAAAACAGAAACAAAAAATCGTGTAAATCAAATTTCCTTTCTACCCTAACTGAATGTACGTTGATAAATGATGATAATGATGAATAGGTGAATGAAAATATGTGTTTAAATAAAGTCCCCCACATAATCACTTGCGATTAAATTGTCGTACACTCTTGTGTGATTTCTTACAAAACCACAAATGACAGACAAAGCGCAGACATTATAAATAGCGAGTTATCCATGCGGCACGGTCTTTATCCCCGTGCAAAGACACAAATTGAGTGTCACTTCAAATTCACAAGTTACACATGCACGTCTTCAGCACATAACGAGCATACATGTAAAGGAAATATATGTTGAACGGATTACAGATTGAACTGAAATCAAACATTTGAGGTCCTTAAAGTGTTTTTCATTTGTATGGGCCATGATCACGCTTTAATTAAACATCGAATTATAAAAATTTATTTATTCAATTCATTTACATAAAAACTCACAAAAAGAAATAGCTAGGGCCACTGTCAAGTTCAATCTTTGGAATAACTTACATTTCCGGTTCAATATCAAACAGATTACTTTTTTCTATTAATTTTGAAATTCCATGCTTAAGGACATATCTAGTAACTGTATGCAGATATATAAACTATAGCTTTCTATGCCTCGTATTTCTTTAAAAAGGATATTAACAGATATTTTACATAAAGATTTTTGTCCTTGTCATTGATGAAGTGATTAAGCATCTTTGCTAATTCAATTATATTTACTGAATCAGCTAAATTTATGTGTAAATGGAAACTTTTTTTTGTTACAAATAAAAATTTTCCACACTTTTCCGTTTTCCGAGCACCAAGTGGGACTATTTCAACTAACTGTGGCGTGCCACCACAACTTGCAAAGAAATACCAATCACTTTTTATTATTTTTTCCCAAGCATATTTGCAAGTTTTCTGCGTTGCTATCCATCAAGCTCATCAGACACCCGGCACCGGTTTCCGCCAGTCGTTGAACAAAAATATTAGATTTATGACATCAATTCGATTACCGGGGAGCGAGCAATTTCCACACAATTCTCACAGCGCGTCTTCCCAGTTGGTACACCACATAATTCACTTAGCCGGGGTGTATTTGCCCGCAGCAGCTAGAGGCAGGACATTAGTATTTTCCACATAGTCAATACCCAATAGTCATTCCACTATGTAGCCTGTTGAGATCGTGTGTGCAAGTAGCGTGTTTCCCGCACTTATTACGCCATCGTTGCATGACTAATAGGTTTAGATTCACGTTGAAATACACCCACACTGCCAATAGCCATAACATCCACCATTCCAGCAAAGTTTGCCCTTGCGACTTGAAGGAATTATGCCGTCAAAGATACACAACAGAAACATGCTAAAATGTCACAATGTCGCACGATTACAACCAAAAAGAGAAAGGATCAAAATGTTTCCCAGGTCGGTTGAACTCTTGATTGTGTTCACAAGCTTTTTTTTTGTGTGTAAGCCTGCCGTCTTTTCATTTCCGCTTCCGCTTGGTTGATAATAATGTCAATTGTAAGTCCGTTGGCTGCAAAATTGTGAAAAAGCATATAGTTTGAATAAAACAGGAGATTCTTTCATGGATTATAGAGCGCCTGTTCTTTGACAGAAGGAACTCGAGCGTCAGCGCACACACACGCACGCCGCGCCGCTCATACGAGACGCATCCCTTTGGCGATGTGTAGAAATGCAGAAATGCGATAAAGCGCAAAATTTTATTGTCAGAAGCTCTTACTTAAAGCTGTGGCACTACTAGAGAGTGAGATGTTAGAGATCCTTTGGCAAGGCACGAGTAGATGTGTATACTACACGATTATGCTCATACTAAACCTGTACATTTTCAGCAAAATACTTCTTAGAACTTGCGATAAGTCTGAAGTGGATTAGGCGAAAGAGATTCATCGAAATTCGCATATTTGTAATATAATTTAATGTTTCTGCTTAAACATTTCTATTGTAATGTTTAAGCGCAGAAATTGCAATCCCATGTCATGCTTTGGAAACAAGTGCCTTCTTAATTTGTTTTTGAATGCAAAATATTAAGATTTACTTCTCAAACAAGCTGTTCCAGAAGTTAGATTAAGATGTCTGCTCCGAAATCATTAGAAAATGCAACAGTTTATGACTACATGAGTTCGTCAAGTTTTTATTTTGTTATAAATAATAGATAATCCTTCTATCATGAATTCTATTTCCCAGGCATTCCTTTTGAATATCCTCCAAAATACTCATACAATTTCGAATAGAATTGAAAAACATTACTTTAAAAGTTCTTTAAACGTATTTTTTCCTGGTAACATTTCCCTTTCCAAAAATTTGGCGTTTGTTCAATTAATGGTATAAATGCCAAAAGGGCAACATATCAAAAAATCAAAAACTTCCACAGCAGCGAGTTAAAACACACAGCACTTGTGTGGGTGGGAGCCACCAATGCAGACGCTTTCAAGGCCATTGGCCAGCAACAACGCTTCTGAATTCCAGCCAGCTAAAGAAATCGAATCATCCACATCGAATTACTTGCTCATGCGTTTCTGCCTGCTTTCTCTGGTTAAGGGCTTCAATTCACACAGTCGAAAGATATTTGAAGAATGCTTACCGCAATTGTTCATTCGACCGAACAACGCCTCTGTTTCATTCTTTTGCGTCCATCCCCGCCCGGCGTCCATATCTCGCACTTCTCACCACTTACTTTCTATTAGTATCAAGCCCCATCAGAAGAATTCGCGAAAAAAAAAAAAAATGTATTAATGTGTGTGGAAGCGCCTTCACCTCGACCAGTTTCATTCTGTGCTGTGAATCATATCGTTGGGTTAAGTACATACATTAGAAATATGTATGCTCACAGTCTATAGACCTTAGAGTATGTTATTATATTATGACAGTCCTTGTGATTTCTTAAAAGGAAATTCTTTTCATGAGGCAAAATTGAGTGTAATCCTCTTATATAAGTTACACTGAAGGCAATGGCTGAGTAATACCGTGTCAGAAATTATTGTTTGCTACTGATTCCTTTAGAATTTGTTATCTCCATGATTATTACATAACTAGATGCATATATGCTCAGAAAAATATTTCTCCCGCTCAGAACGGAAAACAGCAACTTTGTAATCAATATATATTGTCAATAAAAAGTTTGCTTTAAGAAAAGCTCACATATGTTAGAATTGTTTGTTGTAGTATTTTAATTTTAATTTTTATTGAAAAAGTTTCCAGCAATGCGAGCTTTATCCATCTCGTCAGCCGACGCTTTCATTTTGGTATTCGACGTCACAGACTCTTCCACGTTTGACGAGGCTCGAGCCATAAGGGATCAAATACACGAAACCAAAGGTACAACTGCAGTTCCCATTGTTGTAGTGGGAAATAAAATTGATTTGGTTCAAGAGGATTCAAATGCACGAGAGGTAAATATACACATCCTTAATACATTTTAATATTAATTTGATTGACATGAGTAATTATCAATTTTTCCAAACTCACATTCGAATTGACTTCAGGACAACGAAGTCTTGTGACCACTCAACTTAGATAAAGCCACTTAGAGGCTTCGAACATTGCTCATAATTCTATTGATTCAGAAAGTTATGTTCGGTACTTGACAGATAATTTTGTTTCTTGAGAAAATAAAAGATTTCTAATGCTGTCAACATTGCTGTAAGTGGATTAAGAATATCTATATTTGACGGAGCACAAAGATTTTCTTCTTAAAGTTTCATTAAAGTTTTGGCTGATTCATATTTCTTTCTAAATGTGTTAAAACCGTTTATAACGATTTCGCGATTTCAATTAGAAACTAAATCGAAATTTTCCTTGTGCGTTATGAACTAGGTGATTCTGTTGGAAAATTTGCGCAGTTTCCATTCATATACAAATACCTTTGCCATCTACTGAACTGGATGAATTTCAAAAGCGAAAACCAATTTTGACTAATCCCCCCCAAAGCCTAAATCAATTGGCACATAGTTGCTTGTTAAAGTGAGAAGAGCATTGCATTCTGCTTGTGCCCGCCCATTGTGCCTATTCCTCATGCTCGGGGAAGAAATTATATTGAGGTTAATCCTGATTTTCCAATAAGACGCATTGTGCGAATTCTAGTCTCCGAGTTTCGCTATTGTAGCTTGTATTGGATCACAGTTTGCGGAATCATTGTGTTTTCTTATCAGTGATGGGTGCTGGGTGCTGGGTAGATGTTAAGCCCTTTTGGCCGTTATCTTCATTTAGGATGCACGTGACGGCTACAGCATTGTTGTGTATATTCAAAAAGGGCTGTATAACAATGCCTTAGTTAGTGAAAAGTAATATATGCACAAGCTAGCACAATATCTGTGGCAAAAGACAATGCGGTTGTCGGCCAAAGAGGAATAAAATGCTGCCATTTTTCGAACATGGTCATTTGGTGGTGAATTGGAAAAACTGTGCAGATGCCGGCCAGATTGCGGATAGAAATTTGGGTCAATAAGCTCCAATAAGCATAAGTGGTAGTTTCTACGGATTTTTATTTATATGAAGTGACCTTCATTGTGAAATGTTAAATAATCACTAATAAAATGTGGCCAACGTTTTATTTTAGGTTGACGCTGACACAACCGAGTCTGTCGTGAATGTTGATTGGGAGAATGGATTTGTTGAAGCTTCAGCTAAAACCAACCACAACGTGACTCAGGTATGTTATTGCGTGAAAAAGGCAATAATTTTGGATTAGAATAAATTTACGCCACTAATTTATGATCCATGTATAACAGATCTTCAAAGAGCTGCTGGTGCAGGCAAAGATCACGTACAACCTAAGTCCAGCATTGCGTCGCCGCCGCCGTCAATCACTGCCACCGAATCAAGGTGGTCACAGTAGTGGCGGCATAAGTGGCAACGTGACCATCGGCAGTCACAGTGGGGCGAGCGGAGGCGGCAGTGCAACACCCACGAGCGCACCAGCAACAGGTGTACACGTCCCATCTCCGTCCCAATTGCACCATCTGCAACAGATTCAGGAGCGCAGTTTGGGCGGCAAACGTAATTCGTGTGTCATTTCCTAATCCTACACACAAAACTCCAATCGCACACAAATCACGCACACAATTCGAGAGTTATAACGAGGAAACACAATACTGAATCACAATGAACTGAAATAACTCTGCAATATGATAACAGATGCACTAAATAAGGATAACCGAATTATGATACAGGATCTGGACTTTAAATGAAATACCTATTCACATGGAACATAATGGTTTTAAAACAATTCCTCAGCTAAATAAACATATTTATTCAAAATAAAACATCATTCAAACGTGTTTCGAGCATTCACAAATTTATATAAATGTAGATAATAGAAATTTAAGTATTGCAACATAATATCTACTAATTATTACATACAAAATACATATTTATATATAAGACTTGCTCTATATTGAATTTATTTTTGACCAACTAATTATGCAGACGTTTTCTATCAATATTTACACAATGCAATACAAAGTTATCCATGAAATTCCAATCAATCAATAGTATTATAATATCTGATAAATGCCAAGGAAAACATACTTTTTTGCATAATCTTAATTAACTATATTAGTATTCTTTAAGACAAAAAATAAATAAAAGTTGTGACTATTTTTCTACAATACAATAACGTAGATATTAGACATTAACATTTAATTGTATAGATTTTTGCTAATCAATTTCCTCATTTAAAAATATCTCTCTTGGTCCTTCAAAAAAATAAAAACATTAAGTGGAAATCAATAAAAAAATTGTATGTCCTCCTGAAAGGAAATCAACACCAAACCGCTGCTTATCGCCCGGCAAACAGTTTTTATATTTTGAAACGAACATGATGAAAATTGAATGAAGCTAACATAAACGGCGAGTTCACACATGCATAACTGTCAACATATGTACTTAAGGGATGAAAATAAGATGCGTGCAAACACATACACAAGCAGAATGTCCTATTTAATACGGAAAATAAATGGGAGGGAAAACTTAAAATGATAAAGTCAACAATGTAAAGGAAATTGCCAGAGAAAATGTTGTGTATTATGAGCTTTTTGTAAGCAGGGGGTGTGTAAAAATTGTATTGCAATCGGATGTGACCGTCTGTGGGCGCAATTTGATTTTCTCCCCCAAATGGTTTACTGGTATAAGTTCCCTGGTGTCGCCAGGATTTGTTGATATATCGTCTATAATAAAGCAACATTTATTTGACATTAATTTGAGATGTTTATCGAGGTTTTTCTGAATTTAAAATGTATTGTCATCTGGATAAGACATTTTACATTGGGTGGTTGCTTTCTTAAAACTTAAAAGATGACTTAAATTTCTAATGAAACATGTGAATGTTAATAATTCATATTATATTATATGATCGTTATTTCAAATTATCAAGAATAAGCTTATTTGATATCATGAGTGAAGAAAGCTCAAGCTCAAAGCTGGTTGATGTCTTGGGTAAACTGGTATACACTTTTGCATCGTTTCCTTTTAACAATAAATTGTCTTACATAAATTATAATTTCAAACTCAAGACAAAAATCAATTTAACAGTATCTTGTTGTAATAGATTCGGCGCTTATTGTGAATTAGACAAAGGTGTCAAAACCACCTCAAGCTAATCTCTAAAATAGAATCAGTTGTTGATACCCCAATTCCATCAATTCCCCTAACAAGATGATAATCCAAATAAGTGTTATTGCCACTCTGCTAAATCCGTGCTAACATTTAATGTGCTTTTATCCCATCGGAGAGGAACCAAGAGTGTGTGAACTGTGAAGCTAAAAAGCTTCGAAAATACATGTTCACATAAAGGATTCACCCAATGTAATGCCATTAATAAAGTCACCATATGTAGGGAATATTAAGCACGGGATGAAGGTCGCCTTAAAGTGTGCCAAACGACAAAACGATTCGCAAAACTATTATAACAAATATTAAAGAAACACGACAATCGACTTTATATATTACATAATTATTTATTATCAAATAGGAGTAGCGTGTTAAAAATACATTTGCCTGGCTCCCCTTCATTATTTGAATATCCTGTCGATTTGTTTACCAAACGCTGTCGTCTTTGTCGCGATGACTCGCCCTCATCATCGACCGCGAAATTTATTAACTGTGTCAATGTTATTTATTCGCTTTCATCGTCAAGATGATGTTCAGCTTTCCTTATTCCGCAAACAAATTACTTAGTATTTTATATCCTTTGGGCGAGATAATATTTTCGTGCGCGCAGGTGAGGACACCACTTTTGCAATTTTATGAAATGAATTTGAACTACATATATGAGTTTGTTTTTTTATTGTTACTTCTATTGCTTTTCTCATGTACCCATCTCAATTCACAGGTGGTGGGATTTCTTTGTGTAACGCTATGCATTTGTCGGATCATGTCAGAATAGGTTGAAGGTGCGTCCTTGATTAGCATGATTGTTATTCCGTGGATGATCCACATTTGCACGATGAAGTTCATATGAATATTGAGGTTATTTGTGGTTAAGACGTAAACTGCAGTGTAACTTTGCCGGAACGTTATTGAATTGGGGGCTAATTTGTGGTGTAACAAAGAACAACAAGGGTGTAGTTTGTATGTTGGTGGGTTTGTATGTCAGATTGATTACCTATAAATCAAAATGGCAATTTTCCATTAGACAATAAAACAATATAAATTGCTGGAGGCCGGGTGAATCCATTATTTCATAAATTAAGTACCATTTCAAAACAATAAAATTTTTAATTTAAATACAAATATTTATAGCAAAATGTTTTTTTTTACGCGCTTCAAAATACATTTGCGACATATTTATTGGTAAAACTTAATTAAATTTAAATTATCATTCGTATAAGATTAATCATGTAATTAAATCAAAAATACAATTAGGTTGTAAGTGATTGTAGTAGCTGATCGGCGTAAAGTGAAAAATGTTTATTTAAATGTTTCTTTGTGATAAGATGCGTGGCGAAATTTAATGAGTTTTACAATGTCAATAAATCTACATCCTTTAGACTCTGATAACTGACTGTAAAAGCTTTCTCGCTAAAGTTCAAATTTCCTATAGCCATGAATTGATAAAAACACAATAAATATGTATTCATAAATCACATCCGGGAACCTCCCATTCAGCACAACATATAGCCACATAGCCAAAATCATAAGTATATGCCCATTTCTATACAAATATTGGCAAACGATGACGTGATGGTACATGCATATTGAGGGAACAATCGTTTCCAAATTGGGGCTATTGTCTGCTACCAAACTGTCTTTTTTTTTTGCTTTTCCTGTAATAAATTCATGTTGGTGTCAATATGCCGAGCTTGTTGTGTTAAATAAAAAATGTAATGCCATTTTTACATGTTTTAATAAATGAATCAGCGCTTTAGCGATAAATTTTGATTGAAAATGCCATTGTTTGCTCAACATATTTTGCTGGCTTCGAAATATGTACATGCAAAAGTTGTGTGGAATGATAAACAATTCAATTATTTGATTTCATTGAACATTATTGTGCAATTTTTTACATTTTTTTGTAAATAATAAAATGTTTGGTGGATGGTAATTGATGATGCAATTATTAAATTTTGAGTTATTAATCCTTAAATACCTACCTTTAATATTAAAGAAATTAAATTTCTCTGTGTTTCTTATCTGTGAATAAAATTAAGACATTGTTAAATTGACTCGACGGAAAAACCGATAATAATAATTAATAGCTTGGTATTGATGGTGATAATTACACTTAACGACTCCTTCGTCCTTTATTATGCGAAACTTTTATAACAATTCAAGAGACATAAACCCGAAAATTTTGATATCCAAGTGATGCACCCCGAAATACAGCCAAGATGATGGTTTTTATATTTCTGTATTCTGTCACGATGTCTAGACATGGTCAAGATAATGGTGTAATTGTTCTCTAAAAGAGTTGATTCATTACGGAAATGGAGTAAATAAATATTGCTGCAACACCGTGCAGATGGCACGGATGATGGAAGAAAACACTGAAGAAACGCCCCAGCTATATCTAAGTAGTATACTTTATTTATTTACGAGGACAGTTACAAAAATATGTTAAGATACAAAGGGGCTTTGTGTTTTACACAGAAGCTTTACGTATAATGTCTGTTGTATTGTAAGAAATATAAATGAATATTTAAGTTAATTCTATTGATAAATATATTTGATTTTAATGTATTTCCATGAAAGTCAGTTTAAGTACTTTAAGTACATGAGTCATAATTGTTATGTTTTATATAAATTTTTTCTTCTTTTCTTTTTTTTACAAAAATTCTTACAAATTCAGTAGACAAAAATATTACGCTGTTAGTTTTCAGATTTGTATATTATTCGTTATATGTTTGGAATATTTAAATTCCGCGTTTGTTTGTTTTGGCAGTCGTATTGTACGTTTGTAATTCGTATGTTTACACTAAAATACGGTACTTTTATGCGCTCCCACTGAAATTGATGTTGTGCCGCATGTTGGTGCGTTCACATAAATTTGTGGATAAATCCGCAGACAAGTACATGTTCCACAATTTCGGCGTTGCTTTACGAACGACGTGTCATCTGGCTGTAAATCAGCCTCGTCGGTGCTGGTCCACACGGATACACACAACTTTCCATGTTATTTAAATGTCCTGGAGACAGTTTCACATCTGTGCAGTTCTTCCTCAATAAATCAATAGGACGCCAATTCAAATCGTCTCCTGTTCATGTTACATCTTCTAAATAATATATTTAACTCTCACTCAACTCTATCCTTAACATTTAACTGTTCGTAAATTTAATCTGTTTTATCTACTGCCCACTTTAACATTCGTGTACGTGTGTAGTTTAATGTATATATTTATATAGAACGTCTTAAATTAATAACATTGTGTAATTAATGGTAATATTTCAAGGATGTTGTAAATTGTTATTAATACAATATGTGTAATACTGACTCGAAAAGAGGTAATTCAATAAAGCTCATTGTGTGTAGCTGCGTCGACGTATGCGTCTCTGGTAGACAAAACAGCTCTTTGTTAGTAATTACAATTTAAATACATTTTTTAATCTATATTTAAGTAAGTTAGCTTCAAATGTAAACAATAAGGATTATCACTCTAATGTATAATAAGGTAAATTGCAGTGAAAAGGATTTGATGGCAGTTTTAAGTTTGTATGTCGTTTGACGGTATTCTTAAAAATATAAAATAAATAAAAACTTTGTTACTATTTAACTTGAATAAATCTTAAATTGATCGTAAAAGTGTACAATAACGTTGTGATAATTAAATGTTTTCGTTATGTTCAAACAAACTTCTTAAAAAACATTAATTCTTTTTCGGTTTTCAACTATTATTCAAACACAGTTTTTATCTTATAAATGTTTTGTTACTGTGTAGTATTCCTTTTTTCTATGTAAATTGTATATCGTTTGGCTCATGTTAATTGAAAATTATGGCAGTTTTATGATCACATTTAACTTTCTTCTTGAGAATAAGAATTTGTTTAACAGTTTCGAATGAGAAAAGGTGCCATAGATGGTTAACGTTGATGTGCTTCGTTCTTTGTATTTTCATAAAATGTAATAATTAATGCGAATATTGTATAATTAAAGAAAACCTAGAAATACGATTATATTAATTTATGTTAAATAATATTATAACCACTAAAAACTTATCAGCAAATTGCTTCTATATCGAATTTAATCAGATTGGACAATTTACCTGATGGTTATTAATTAATATTCAAAATCCTTAAACGCATCATCGTAATTGAATTAGCATTAAACAAACATTATACCATAAATTTATGTAATTGTGTGTGTCTGTGTAAAATGTGCAACATTAGATCTTTGGTATATATATGTCAATAAATGGATGGTTATCATAACGATAATTATGCTGTTTATTTGTTTGTTTGTTTGAAGGAGAAATACTTATATTTTACTGATGTTTTTGTTTCTGTAAGAATTATTTTTTTCATTGTTCCTGCTTATTCTTGACCTATTTTGGAATGCTTTGTGAATCTTCATTATTATGTGTGGCCATTCATTGTTTTTGCAACCACACAATAGCTTTCAAAGGCTGCGACATTTAGCAGAAACGTTTTTGTTATTGTACAATATAACAAGAAACTGACGAGAACAATCATTTACTTGAAAATTATATTGCGTATATTAATTTTTTAATTAACAAAAACAATACACTAGTCGTATTTTTGGTTTGCATTACTCCGAATCATCTAATTTCATTGGAAAAGAACATAACGAACATAAATTCAAACATTCAGCTAAAGAGGTTATTTCTCCCAGCAATTGAAAAGTAATTTACAGAAAATTATTTCGCCTGAAGTCACGTGTAAAAGCGACACCTTTTCTTTAAAAAATGTACGTCGACTTGATTCAACCGATCTTTAATTAACTAAATGACTTGTTTGCTTGTTACATAATCAAATTGAACAATATTCAAAATGAAAGTGAACGTTAAATGTGCCTAATTCTATGAAGTTAGACAATATTTCTAATATTATGTGAAAAAAATTGAGGTGAACATTTATGCACATGACATTTTACTAAGTTTACGGCACATGTCGGAAATTAAATGGCTACCCAAGCATTCACAATAGAGATGAAGGAGTTCAAGTAGAAAGATAAAATACACAACGTTGTTCAACTCGTATGAGAGGGTGGAAGTGGCTAGCGAAAGCTGGAGTTGGGGGAGGAGGGGGGGCAACTCGTAAAAAGCTCACTGAACAAGAACGACAACTGACAAGCGTTCCTTCTGATTTAATGCCATTTGTTGTCTACTGCTGAAACATCCCTTGTTTCACTAGGTGCCGACTTTTTGTGTGCTCACTTAAGCAAACAATTTTGTAGAATTTCCCATTTTCGGCTATAAAATTTTAATTTTAAACATCGCACTATTTTACTGTCGCTATTTATTTCAAAATGCAAAATGCAAAATTGCATAATGGCCAACGAGGTGTGCAATTAAAACGTCACTCAAAATTCTTTGCTTGCATTTCATCTCTTAGTTCACGTAAATTTGAATTAAAATGCTCCGTTTTAAGGTCCGTCTACCAAACATAAAACATAATTTGTTTTATTAATTTAAATTTTTAAAAATTCACTCCTCATAATAAGTACTTTTATTTAATGTCTTATGTATCCATTGTAAAATAACCGCTAGCTTTTATGTTACTAAGTGGCTGTCAAGAAGTTTATGGAGTCTAGTTTCGCCTAATTATAATTGCTGCAAAAAGACAGACTTGTTGAAGAATTGTTGCATAATTGAGTGATGAGACATTCTAACATTCAATATCTGTATAGCCACTGACTGAGCTTTGTTTGGTGATGAGATTTAAAAGATCATTAGATGGCGTGGTTTATGACAAAAGTTTGAAATCTTTATCGATGATTGTTGTTGAATTATGGCTATCAATGTCTGGAAGTACTTACATAAAAGCTGTTCCAACTTTTTATATCGAAAATTATTGAGACGATCATTATCTCAGAAAGGTCGCCCACTCAAGATTTATATTATTTTTTGTTCAAATTTTCATTATGACCTGACTAATTTGGTGTAATTTTTTTTTTTAAGATTTGGTAATTTTCTGGAGAATGAGGAATGGATACATAGAAATGCGCCAAAAACAAGTTCAGAGAACCAACAAAAGTGAGTACAAATCGACTATTTACATTTATCGCAGAGTAAAACCCCAACCCCAATTTGAGTCAAACGCAAACCACAAAAAAGAGTTCTGCGAACATTTTCATGTAATTAAATCGCCGCACCCAATTTTAATTTAAACCTAAACGCTGGGCCGTCAGAGACGTTAAATTTATGACCACCTGTCTTTTGATGGAGTTATTTATCTGCCGACACATAAGTTGGAGTGGAATTTCGTAAAAAGATTTTCCGACTATCAAAGGTGGCGGTGTGTTTCTTCCGCAAGGAAGCTGTGCCTAAAAGCTTCTGAGTTAATTTAAAGCAGTTCAACACCACAATGAAATCACCATTCGAAAAAGTTGAAATATTATACAAGTTATGAGTCATGACTTTTAACGATGAAAGATTTATGTTCTGCTCTGTTAACTGTTTGCATTCATTTTCCCAACTGTCATCCTCCTTAAGAGCACCGCTAAGCTTCCTTAATAGACGGAAGTTTGCCGCGGAAATGGTGGCGACATGTTACATTTGCGTTTGAATAAACATTAGGAATTGATTGTGTTGCCATGATTCTCAAGATTGATGTCTTAAAAGGAATTATACTTTCAGTTGTTGTTCAGACTTTTAGAATCAACTTGAACATCAAATCGTAGTTCATAGGTACTTAACACAAAATTACAAATTGTTATGCTGCTAAGATTATTCCAATATGTATGCTATTATTTATTTTAAACAAAAAGATAAAGGTAATACTTTTTTTTTGCTGTCGTCAAAAAAATATGTATGCAAGTACTTTGAAACGATATGTGAAAGTCATCACTATAAAAGAATGCAAATGGAATGCTTATCACATCAAACCCGAATTGCCGTCATCGCATTTCCGCCCAAACCGAATGAAATAATCTACTTTATGCCCACATAACAAGCGTCGAGGATGTAAACTCAGAACCAACCATTGCCATTGCCATTACGCGTTATCAACAGTCAACACTGTGCTCCACATCTTCGCGGCCCTAAAAAGACGTATGCTAACAATATGCACGTACAACTACCTAATATAAAGGCTAAATGCAGATTACCCTCGCAGATTTATTAGTCTATGAATTTGCGTTTAAATTGCAGTTTCCACTGAAATTTAGTGGCAAAATGTAATTTATCCTTGGGAAGAGTCACATAGCCTTGACTCGCCTCCAGCAACTTCATACAACAGTTTTTCGTTTTGTGTATTTATATTCGTATTTGCGGCACGACAATCTTGTTCTAACGGACGAATGCGTCTGGATACTTGAGTCTTGCACTCAGAAACTTTGTTCACGATGTGAAAAAAGCGCGGCGGTTAGATTAAACTCCTTCCATATGATTTAGCCGCGGACGTGCTAATATTTAAGCGCGGCGTGGCGCGGGGTGGCGCGGGGTGGCGCGGGGTGGCGCGGGGTGGCTCTTTGGGAGGGCATCACACGGAAAGCGCCCCTCAGCTAAAATGAAATTATTTGACACTTTTGTTGACGGCGGAGGTGGTAATGCATTCATTTCCACCGGGAAATCCGTAGACGCAACGCATAAAAATTATTTAAAGCGACTTCTGTTGATGCTCTATCGCGTCTTTTCGTTTGTTTTCGTTCACTTTCCATCTCCACAAGAATGCAAATATACAATCCGATAAGCTAAGGAAAACGCAATGTAATTTCAATTTTCTCAGAGTTTTCCGTTCGGCATGACAAAGAACACCGCTGTACACTACTTGCGAACAACACGCGCAGCTATCTATTGCAGTGAGTCGTTAAAGTGGATGTGATACTCGTATCTCTGAAACGTCCTTATGATCCCTGTTCTCACAGGCAACCCTTTTTAATATTGTGTACTTTGTAACAATACACAAAGCACATTGCAAATGCTAAACATTAACACAACAATATTTTCGTGTTTCGTTCTTCTCTTTTTTTTTCTCTGGCTGGCGATGGAAATGCATTTTCCGACCGCTCGATGTTTTGTCAACACTTGAATTACAATTTCGCCAGCGGGTATTTTCATTTCATGTTTGGAAACTACAACAAAAGACGCGCCATGCTAAGTTTGTGCTAACCACAACGTCTTCGAGAGGAGAAAGTGACAAATTGGCATGAAATATGATATTTAGCATAAAGAGTTGTGTCATCTTACCGCATCTACACGCTAAACTTCAGAGACGCGTAGCCTTTTTTTTTTTTGGTGGTTCCTTTTTTTTTCACCCACATGAAAACAAATAGAAAATTTAATTAAATGTTTTGAATGTAGAGTGGCAAAGACACAAAGAGCGATGGTGGGTGCAATCACTTGAATGCCATAAATTTTTTAGAAAATATCGTTTGAAACACGTCTGGCGTTATGTGTCTGCCAGTTTTTAAGTGGCTAATAAAATTGTATGTCTATTAAATGGAAACCCAGAAGCAATAGCTCAATTTTAAGTAATGCTCCCAACGTTGGTATGGAAAACACACCGCTGCCGAGGCAAATGACGCTTCTTATCACCTTTTGTGTCTTGGGATGAATTGTGATATCGAGACGGTAATTTTGTTGATAAGTATTTTTCTTTTTAAAGTTTATGTTATCGATTTTGACGCGAAGACAACTACATTTCATCATCATATATAATTAGATAATGAAATGAAAGCCTAATAAAGCAGATGAGAAACTTAAGTAATAAGAAACTGTGTATTTTTCGAAATCCTTGTTAAATTTATGACTAGCTCACCGAAACTCATAAATTTTTCAGCATTACTTGGTACATTAACGTTGTTATCGATAATAGAAGTTGTAGACATACGTTTTAATACTACATAAATTATTTCAGCTGTTACTTACGTTGCAAATTTATAGCGAATTCATATCTTTAAGACAAATTTATAAACTGCCGTAATTATTTAAGATGAATTCAAAAAATTGGTGGAAAATTGTTAAATTTTGAAAAGCTTCTTTTCCATAAAACCACCCTTGTATTTGGCTCTCGCCGTCCATCTGCATCCGCAGTGTCCTTGTTAAAGTTTCAAATATTTTATTTTTAGATTAAATAGCAAATGCATTGAATCCCGCCCAGACTCACGCTCTCATCCAGCATAGTAGCCTTGAAGCTGTGCGCATAAAAACTGCAGGGGCGATCATCTTTCCCCCTTTCTTGGTATATAATTACAAACAGCAGAATATATTTTGTGTTTTTTACGTGTATACCGTAATATTCGTATAAAAGCAATGAACATAAAGGAAATGGCAAATGCATGTAGTTGAATATCGTATGCAATAAGATTATTATTATGCGTCGTTCGCCCGAGAGGGTGACAGTAATGAGGAAATTTAAAAGAAATGTTCGGTGAAATAGTCAACAGCAGTGAATGTGCTCAATTGCATTCATTTTGGTCCTTTCAGGAGTAGATGTGTTCTTAGACGCAGCTGAATAAATTTAACGGGATGTAAATCGCATTTGGCAATTTTACTTAATCTGCAAGAGACTGTACGTCTACACGAAAAGTATTAATTAGAAAGGTAAATGCAGATTTTCTCAGTGAGTAAAGCACACAATCGGGATCTTTACGTATTGGACTAGTATTTTCAGTTCTTTACTTTTATTTTAATCTTACGTAGATATAATTATAGTCGTACTTTAAGTTTTAAATATGAATATTTTTGCGGGCTACTTTAAGAAAACGTTGTCGTCGATATTAATATTAGTTTAGAGAGGGAAATAGAGAGCTTTAAACATTATCCTTAAAACCGTAATCTAATCACGTCTTGCTCCAAAAAGGACATTCAACATATACATATTTGTCCGTCCGATTCATTGTCCTTGTTACTTATAGAGACTCACATTGTTAGTATTATTTAAGGAATCTCAGATCTATGAAGGGATCAGACACGAATTCATGTGATGTTGACTTTGAGAATTATATTGTTAAGTATTATGAAGCAAACAAGATAAATAACTCGTTAATCAGAAGAATGAATTTAAATATTGTAGACAAACATTTAACATAGATAATTTGTTATTCTTTAATTTTTGCTTATTTTCGTACAACAATTAAATTCCAAGAATTTATTTTGTAAGAAATGCCAAAAAAAAGAAACCTTCTAAAGCTCATTTTAAATTGCCAATTCAGCTGACAATAATTCTTATCGCCTTAATTATCGTATTTTTGCAATGTTATAATTTTTAATATAATTATTTTCGATTACAATAATGATCATATATAATTGACGAATAAATGTAATTAAACCATGGATATTATTATTAACATTTACCATAAAAATATTGTGTAATTATCCATCGTCTTCTATAATTAAGCACAGCGAACCACAATCACAACAATCACGTACGTGTGAGAATATTTCCACTACATCTCGCCACATAGCTACAACATAATCTTGTTTTATCCCGTCGATATGTATTGTATAAGTACGAGTTTTTTAAAATTCTTAAATATGAAGATACAAAATTTCAATCCACTTTCACGCTGCACCAATCTTACAAATCGGTGTGTAACACCGGCGGCTTTGAATTCAAAAGCATTCTACCAGATTGTAAGATTGGCACAGCTGTTGCCTGTACCTGTTTGCCATCAACACCGGCAGCTTCAGCATTCTGCATCACGACAGCTGACTCGATGCACGCCGGCTTTAACTGATTAGGAAGAGTCGGCGCAAAACAGCCCTTGGCCGAATGTCGGGATTTTCCGAACCGTGGAAAGTAGCTGTGCTCAATTTGCAGTTGTGCATTAAAATCCTTACCGGCAGCACAAGTGCACGCCTTCAAGAAGCTTTTCTTAAAGTTATCACTCAAAAAGGCGTACAGAATGGGATTCATCGCCGAATTGGAATAGCCCAGACAGCCAACAAGCACAAAGATGGTTATCTCCAGTCGCGACTTACACACATTGGGTGGCGAACTGATGAGCGCCAACTGTGACAACCAATACGGCAGCCAACACAACACGTAAACTGTGATGACGGTCAACACCAATTTGGTCACCTTGCGATGAGAACGACGCTTCTCCTTGGACTTTGTCTTGGGTCCGACAGTGCGCAGTTTCTTCAACACCAAATAGTAGAAGCCGAGGATGAGGGTGAGCGGCGTCGCGAATCCTAGAATCAACGAGTAAACAATGAATGTGGAGCCGGAGCCGGTCTCGTGGTGTTCTGGCCAAGCGATGGTGCACGACGTTTTGCCGTGGTCCTTTTCAATGGTGTTTGCGTACAGTATGACTGGCAGCATGATGAGGGCGGACGCACTCCACGCCAGTGCGGACACAATGCGCGACACCACCGTCGTACGAAAGCGTGGCGACGATATGGGATGGCAGACGGCTATAAATCGATCCGCCGACATTATAAACAAGAATATGGACGAGGTGAACTGCGTTATGGAGGTGGACACCATGTACGCTTTGCACATGACACGGCCGAATGTCCACTCGCCCAGATGCATTGTGGTTATAAGAAACGGAATGCCGATGAGAAAGCATTCGTCGGCAATGGCTAGATTCAGGATGTACATGTTTGTGACTGTCTGCATCTTGGAGTAACGCAGCACCACGTAAATGACCAAAGTGTTGCCAAAGAGTCCGACCACACAAACGATGCCGTACAGTATCATGGATATGATATTGCTGACAGGCATTTGGATCGACGGACATGTGTACTGGTAGAGGGTCTCGTTAAAGAACAAGAGCGTGCGAAGTGTCTCATTGTAGCGATACCAACGGGCGGTCAAGTAGTTTCCCGTCGAATTCGATGGACTGACGATGCCGACGATTTCGTCGATGCCGCCCTGGCTGTTGTTGAGCGGTGTCGCCACCAGCAGAGAGGCTAGCGTGGAGGCTGTCGATGCAAAGTAAACATTCACCGCCATCAATATGTACTCGGCGGTCTCGTTCCACGGCATTTTTGTGGGGTGGGGGTGTGTTTGCTGGCGCTCGTTGTCCTTTGGTTATACGCGATGATGATCCTTTGTGTGCCGAAATGAGTTCACTGCAATAGTAAATGATAATTTGATTTAGTGTCACGCCAGTGTAATCTACTGACGGTGCAGTCGTGTCAATCAATAAATTAGTGGCGGTGCTGCGGATGATCAAATTAATGATATCCATTTGTGGGTGGGGGTGGTGGGAGGCGCCTGTGTCAGCACACATGTGCGATAATGTTACTGGCTCACTCCTTTAATGGAAATTCTTTCAAGTGGCTGATTGGTATACACGCGCTTAACCTAAATAACGGCGTATGTGTGTCAAACTTGGCGCATGTAATTTTATTATTAGAGCCATATGAAGCTGAACCACCCTTCAAATTGAATTGCTCTTGGAGTATCTGCACAACGAAATTAGAAAGATTACTTCTTATCCAGTGTTTGTGTTGTGTCGGTGGTGCGGTGAGAAGCGTTCATGTTCAAAAACTTGACAGCTACGACATTTATGTACAAGATATTATATTTATGTTTTATATATGCGTATTAAGTCTGCGAAACTTTCAGCATTAGTATGTATTTCCTTGTAAATATTCCGTCCACAATGCTGTAGTGCAACCTTTTCCTCTCGGCGAAGGAGAAAAGTAAACGACTCACACTTTTTATGAAAAGAATTGTGCAAAAATTTGACATAAACTATATTTTGCAGACATGTTTCGGGGATATACCGTATACAGTGGCTGGGAATGACACGTACAATGATTTACGAGAATCATGATTACAGAGATGACAGTTTCACTCGCAAATTATACCACCAACACCTACTGGGGATCAAATTAGAAGCAAGAAAGAAATGAGGACACATTATAATTTGATTATGAGCCCAACTTTAAACCGTAACATGACTTAAGGAAACGCATTAAAGCGTCAGCGACAATTTAAAAGATGAATATGTTGATGGATATCGCAACGGACATCCTAAATCATTTTTACGTCTGCGAATAAACATAGTTCACACATTTAAAGCTTAAAGTGGAAAAATTAAGAAACTTGAACGTGTTGAAGTGAAAGGATCAAATAGCAAATGCATCTTTCGGGAAATGAATCAATAATAGAGGTAAAGAAACTTGGAATAGAACGCTTCACAAAAATATCGCATGGGAAATGCATTTTGAATTACAGATGACATCCCAGAAATGCATTTACAAATGGTAAACGCGAATATGATTTATGAATAAAGGAAAAGCATATTCTAGTTTTCATAAATTTGATCGAAATTGCAAATGAAATAAAGAGATGCAGAAGCAAATGTTAGGTAAATACTTTTCACCAATTAAAGTCACCTTGACAACATATTTGTTTTACATACAAGAAATTGTATGTTATAATACCTTTTTGCATAATATGATATTATGTGAAAAATTCATATCCATATTCTATTTGTTGTCATGCTTTGTGTGATGCCACTTATTCATATTTCTTTGTCATTTTGTTTGATTTAATTTTTCAAAAGAATAATAATCTTCTTATGCGGAAGTTCAAAGATTTAATGGCTGTCAACAACAACATGTTAAGGCTATGATATTGTGTTTTGTACATGCAAACACCTACAATTAATTGCCATGGTATACCAACTTTCATTATCTGCAGACCGAAAAGGCTGGCGTTTGTCTTAATAATCATGACATCAATATAAAAAATTAGTTAGATTAAAGATAGCGTTTCAAAAATAGACGCCGACGATGGCTGATGGGCGATGGCACGCAAGTCGTTACGCCAAAACCGAATGCTTAAAACATCAGCACGAACAAACTGACTGAATGTTTTCGTAAACAAGCTTCAGCAATAAAATCGGCACAGCGACGAGCTAAGATGGTGGGCAATTCCATCATTTCAATGCATTCAAGACGCGTGAGAATAATACCGTATAAAGCCGCGCCGACTATCTTTTAAGCACATCACACGCGTGCAAGACGAATGCTTATCCGGAATTCGGCTGAAAACAGCAAAACGCTAGGCTGTTGTGAGCATTTATCGTACAAATTATTCGTACACTCGCGCCGGCTTTTTATGACTTTTAATGCAACATCAGACGTTTTATTGGGGCGAGAAGAAAGTGGGAGGGGAAGGGCCCTCTAGGTTAGACAAATGTTCTGCGATTTATCTTATTCTTTCGTTGATTTCTGCAATCAATACTGTGTCTTTGAATTTGGAGCGAATATATAATTTAGCATCTCATTTTCTAGGTAAAAAATTATTTAAATTTCACATAAATGGAATCTGTTTAAAATATTGTAATCTTTATCCTTATCCTTAAAAAGGAAATCTCAATAAAAAATTGAAAGACGAAAACGGATTACACAAATGTTATGCAAAAATAAATGTTAAATATAACCTTTTGCATTGGTTCGCATTAGTTTTAAAATTATGCTACACCGAATGGAAGTTAAACAAATGTGGCACCTGCTGAATATGTTCACACTTTTCTCATCTACAAACTTTAAGACAACAAGTTGCACTTGCTGGACCATACCTTCTCAGGTCTTTCACAGATAAATAATGGCGTGATTATCTGTTTGAGCATCACATTCACCATTTACCAGAACCAGCAGATGGTATTGATGGATTTGAGCACATACGAGAATCAACTCCTCATTATATGATTATGGCGAGATATTTCGGGTCAAATGTATGAATTTTCGGTGAATGTTACCACTTAAGCAGCCAGTTTCGTGATAGAAGCATTAAAATGGTAAGAATTTTGTTAAGTGCATGCATTCATTTTTATTCTGTGGGAACAAAGCAGACAAACCACAAGTGTGGTTTTCGGCAATTGCCCTGCAGGTCTTTGAATTAAATTCTGAATGTATGCTGAGTGGTTAGGACACAAATGATTGCTTAATCTTTTGAATTCCTTCACCATCTTAAACGTCTGCGTGAAATTGTTGTCTCAGACTTTTCTTGGTGTACGACAAAAAAAAAACACAACTTGCTGAATCCATCATAGCGATGAAAAAAAGCTAATCTGCATCCCGTTAGTTATACTAAGGAGTGAATCTCTTTTCCTAGCTCATCTGCATGCATCTTCTAGTTTGTATACCTGTTCAACGCTTTTTGAATTCGTAAGCACTTCTATGCACGATATAGTCAGCGAGTCATTGCCTTTGTTTGGCTTGCAAAAAAGCTGTTCACGAATCAGTCTTTTCTGCTCGAACTACGGTAATGTGAAGGAGCAAAGCTTAATTTAACTCATTGTGAAGTTTTCGCTATCGACATAAGAATAAGACACGCATATGCTCGTTACAGGCGAACTGAAACGACAAACAATTGAGCTCAATCGGCGGGAATGGCAATTTTCATTGCAAGTGATTGTTTGGACAAATATGCAAATCAGCTATTGCCATTAATTCCAATCTGTTTCCTCATTCAAAATGCAATCCAATTTGTCGCTGCAAATGTAAATATACATCTTCTGCATAATAATAATCGAATCGAAATGCAATGCACAATATTTGTAGTTGATTAACACTATTCGAAATAAATGATTCAAATAATTCTAACATTACATGGACTCGTCACTGCGGAACTGTTCTCGAGTAGAAGTTTGTTACTTGGTAAACACTTTTTCAATGTCTTCCTTTATTAATTTGTCCGTTTTTCATCAACTTCTCAAGCTGTCAATCAATAGAAGATATTTATAGAAAGGAAAATAATCTTGACGACGTCCGATTAGTATTAATAGGTTGTCATTGCAAACAAATTAGTGATTTTTGTGAAACTTTGCGGTCCACTGTCCTTCCATTTGAGGAAGGAATGGATTGGGTCTGTGGCTAAAAAGATGTGAAGCAACACCAATGCGGCTTCGTGGTAAGATATTTACTGGAACGGACTTTCGAAGAATAATGGGAAGCTTATGCGGCAGGGGTGACTTGTAATGGGTCTTAATTTAATTAGAAGATGCTATTACGTGTTATTAATGACGAGAAAGCCTTCTCCTTTAACATTCCACCATTTCTGCATCAACTTTTTGACAGAAGCTTTTTATAAATATAGCATTAATCAGTTTCTTTAAGCAAATAAATAGCATCAACGCTTATTACGAAATTGTGTTTGTAACTGAAGGATGTTGTGCTTTTTTTATAATATTCTGGAATGTTTGAGCTACATGTCAAACACGCGCGTTTCATATTTACCTTAAAATTGTGTCGCCCACATGCTTACGAAGACGAATCATTAAATTGTCTCATATCCTTTACGGAATATTGTATATAAAGTTACCACATGCTGTTTAGATATAATTGTTTTTCATGTTCATTCCTTTCATATTTATTCATGTGACCATTCTGTGTTCAATAACATAAATTAATATCTTTAAAAAAAACTTTAAATTCTCATTTTCAACCAAAAAATACAAAACCTTAAGATGTCTGCAGCCTTTTGTGAGATGACTGTAAAAAACTTCTCGCAAAATGAATCAGAAGTAATTACATCAACAAAAACCCACACAACATCGATTAATCAAATTTAAACATGTCTTTATTTATGATTATAATAAAAGTGCGGTGGGTTAGGTCCTTATTACCTGACCCTCATTATAACTTTGTCCGTTTTTATGAGAATGATCGTTGTCGGTTGCTTTTTCTGGTGACATTAAGGTGTGACTTTAAATATAAAGGCTGTATTCCATTCTCATTTAATTATGTATTCAAAAATTGTTATGTTTTTGGCAGCATTGTTGCAGGATTGAGTTGCCGGAGTGCGGTCGGTTGATTTATTGTCTTGCATTGTATTAACTGTGATGGATTTATGCGATTGGTCACGGTATTTAATTGATTTAGGTAGCATTTAATTGATTTCGTTACATTGACACTTGCGGACAAGGGGAAACCGAATATTTAAAGGACTTTAAATACA
>JANSTS010007580.1:0-11986 GCA_026546915.1 Sylvicola fuscatus | reverse complement strand
ATGGCCGCACACTTCCGGCAAACTTCAAGCGTCCCTATTGGCGGACCCTTTATATTGTGATTAAAATTGTCACTTGTCTGTTTTGTTGTCTTGTCAACTGTTTAGGGTCCGTATGTTGTTGTCGCGAAAATTTCGTACGAAAAAATTGATAAAAATTACACAATATCCACATGAAATTTGCAATGTTTGTGGAACACATCACTATCATAGAAAAAAAAACCGTTCCAAATTATTGGAAATCCTCATATTTTTGGTGAAAAACTGACAAAATCTTATGCGAGCAGCATACTGTTTATGGAAACCATTCACGAAATTTTCTAGCGGATTTTTCATGATCCTCTCTTCCATACAAATTTGTATGGGACACATTTTTTCGTGATAGTAGCATACTAACTTTTGATAAGTTCACAAAATGAAATTACTAACTACCAAGATGGCGCCTATTAGTGTTAGAGTTGTTAGCGTTGATTTTTATGTATTTATCAGCTACCTCTACTTTCGACATTCTTCGTCACTAACCCATCGAAAAGTAATTTTGTGCCTGCATTTTTCACTTAAAAATTCAACCTGCGCAATAAGTTATATACGTACAAATTCTATACGTAAACTCCTTTTAGAGCTAAACTGAAAAATTTTCTTGCCTAAACTCAGATTATTTGTTGTTCAAATAGAATCGCTACTTATTACATCTGGTCTTAACAGCTATCGGCTAAAGCATTTTAGAGAAAGTATCCGATTTAGCGAAAAACCTACCAATATTAGACAAACATTTAAACACTGTCATTGAACAAACAACTAAACATTAAAATTCATTTGGTTAATTAAATACAATGATAATATTTCTCAAACATAGGAACATAATGTTGACGTGTTGGAGATTTATTCGCAATTAATCTTTGTTGTTAAGTACAACTTCTTTGTTATTAAAATTATACTATTTACCTTTTTTTTGTCAGTAATTATTATTCTATATTTTGTTTGTTTAATTAAATACAAAACTCTATGTCAATAATTGTTTAAAGCCAAAGATAAATTGTGTGAACATCGAGATGAATGAATTGAATAATTTATAGAAGAACATCTTAAATATTCACTACTTCTGTTCATACTTATGAATGTTTACAAAGTAATTTTGTCCAGTGTATGTAAAATTTCTCTTGATCTTTTGCATTGTTTCATACAAACAAACGTGTTTTTTTTCCTTCAATTTAAAACAAAAGTCTATCAATTCCACTTGTATTCAACCACGAAATCAAGCATCTACTGAAACACCATTGATGTCAACTAATATTCTCCCAATTTACCATTAACTAACAAAGCATAATATCAGTCAAGTAAGAAAATAGCCTTTGTAAAAGTGTTTGGAAAGTTTCTCCATTGGATTTGTCTTTATTTAGGGTATTTCAATACGTTCAATGGCCTCAACAGGATTTTCATGTAAATGAAAACAAATATTTTAACATAATTACACACTAAATAAAATAAAAATTAAACATACATATAAAAGTAATCATCGATCGTCAATTAAAACAATTGTAGAAGGTATATTGTAATAAATAAATTCATTAAATTATTGTACATAATTATTGTGTATACAGATTTTAATTTAGTTCACCAATAAACAATTGCATTATATTATAACAATTAATTAAGTAAGATTAAGCTGAAAAATATTCAATAGAAAAATTAAATTTATTATTGTGAATAATTATGTTTATTTAATAAACATTTTACTGTGAATACAAACTTACAGAAAAAAATAAAAATTTATGGGAAAAACGTATGAATGAACATGAAAAAGCGATCACACAAACTGATATAAAAAATTAAATACATTTTAGTTTAAAACGTGTAAAATAATTAGGTGAAAAAATAAAGTTTCGTAGTAATCAATTAAATTTAATTACACAGTAACAGTAAGGATAACGTAACACAACAAATATCTAAATAGTTTTTTTAATGGTAAGAATGTATTTGAGACGAAAAAGGATTAAGAAATGTTTTATATATTTTATTTTATATATAATGTACCGTGTATTTATAAAAAAAAATAGTTTTTCGATAAATAATTGCATTTGTTCCACTATTCACGACTTATTGTTTTTATGTTATTGAAAAAATTCGCAAGCAAATAATTTATTTTCTATTTATTTTGTATATTTTTAATAAACATAATCATTTATTACGTTTTTTATACAACAACATCTTTTCGGAGACTATATATATGTATACATTATATGTATATTTTTTCCCAACACCTTTGGTTTTCGTCCATCGTTATAATTAAAATGTAGAATTTTCAAATATTTTTAAATACACAGGCATATCGAGACGCGTCCCCATTTTTTGTATCTTATGAGTTAATAAATCGTTTGTTTTTTATAAACTTATTTACATGTTTCGTCTGTTCTATTTCATTTTATTTTTTTTAAAGGAAACTGGTTGCATTAATTACTAAACCTCTAATTACAGTGTTTTGTTTTTTATCAGTATTTTGTGTCTTAAATTTTTTTCTTATAAAGTGTTTTTTTTTTGAAACATTTCTCACTAATCCTACGACCTAATTTCATTCTAAACATTTTACATGGTTTTTACATGGCGTAATTATTAACCATCATATTGAAGTAACGTTACGAACATCAGAACATTTCGTGTTTTTACAAATAGTTGTTACTGGACTAAAGTGGAAAACAACAATTGAGCAATATTTGTACCTTTATCATGTAGCTCCAAGTATGAGCCATTTTCATTTGAAAGATCCTTTCTGATCAAATATTTTCAATGCAATTTACTCTCATTTGGGCATTATTAGCTTTATTATTAATTGTTATCAACTGTTGTGACCATAAATTTATTTAATTGCGCATTAAAGTAGTAAAATTTAAAGTAAAAAAATAAAAGTAGTGCGCTTTCGTAATTATCGACAATTTTATAATTTCATTAAATAATAATAATAAAAAGTTTCAAGATGGTTCAACTAATGCCTAATTATAGCATTTGTCTGCCACTTTGTTACATTATTACCGGAAAATTGTTGTTGTTAAACATTTTTTCAGTTGCTTGAATAAATCAAAATGATCAGAATTTATGAAAGTAGCACATGTTTTGAGCGCGAAATGGTAAAATAAAACATAAATAGTATTGTATAAAAATATCAGTTAAAAATAGATAAAACAAATTTTAAAATATTGTAATTGAATCATGTGGATGAAAATATTATGTATTACATATAATCAATTGATTATGTTTTCCAAACGATATAAAATCTTTTTAGAAAAGAATAAATTTAATGTGTTGAAAAACACGGAAAAACGGACAGACAAATTCTTTTATACAAAAGTTAAAACAAAAAAAAATACACAAAAAAATACTCTTAATCTTAAATTACTTGTACAAAAAAAAAAAACAAAACATTTAAACATAATTAACGTGAAGTAAAAAGGGTTTTACGTAGTTAACTCTTCTGTACTATATTAGATTCAAAGAGAAGTAAAAACTTTACTAAGAAACTAGAATTATATTAAACTATTACAATACATTGAAGGAAATAAACAAACAAATCATCATCGCGTATGAATTTTAAATATTTATAAATAAGTGATATTAAATAACATACATAATAACATATATGACTAAACTAAGGACAAGCAATCCATGATTATGTTCAATCATGAAAAATTTAAATTACCGATTATAAGCTATAACACACACAAGAACATTTAATTAATTTATATACATATAAAAAAGATATTACATAAAAATAAATAATGAAAATATGATTTGGTCATGTTGTATATAGTGTAATTTGTGGAATTGTATTATATAAATATACATAAACATACATCTATACATACATATTAAAATATAAATATGAATAAAAATGTTTTATTATATATAATTTTGTGTACACAAGAGAACATTACGATAACATATATTTACAGACTATTATGATTATGTTTATGATTATTTTTCTATTAATAATTATTTTAATAATTCTTTAACTTGTTTTTTTTTCTCTACTTTTATAATTTTAGACAAACGGAAATTAATTTAGACAAGGATCTCAATTTTAATTTTATTATTTTCTCCCGTAGGCATTTTTAATTATCATTTTTTTTTAAATTAACAAAATATTTCAGGTCTATAAAGTCTTCAAGGAAAATATTTTTTCTTCATAAAGATATCCAGCCCTATAATTTTTTTTTTTTAGAAAGAACTTCTTCAATCGCCCTCGTAAATATGTGACACTGGTTTCTCATATTTCATAAAACCTTCATTCATATCAACAAATGATTATGGCAATGAAAACGATAAACATTATTATATCTTGTTTCAATGAAACCATTATTCAAATATTGGTAATTGATTCATAATAAATAGTATCAAGACGGTGTCATTTAACTTTTGTGAATTCATAATAAATAATTAGTGCAAAAGTTTAGTTAGACCAATTTCATTTATATTTTTTAATTGTCTGTTACATATCTTGAAAAATTATAAAATAAGGAAATCCTTAATTTTTGTCCCTTTAAGGGATATATTTTACTTGTTTTTTAAACAGAAAATACAACATTTTTACGAAATACATGATTACATGTTTCACATGGTCGACTGATTATATTTTTCATTTCTATTTATTTAATAGACCTTCACTGCGATAACGCAGTATCGCACGCCAAAGCTTTGCGTATGTGG
The DNA here is from genome assembly GCA_026546915.1 of Sylvicola fuscatus. Lineage (NCBI taxonomy): Eukaryota > Metazoa > Arthropoda > Insecta > Diptera > Anisopodidae > Sylvicola > Sylvicola fuscatus. The sequence continues at coordinate 7,291 of JANSTS010007580.1, read as the reverse complement.
GCGAAATCTTACTACTGATAATCACAGTAATATTTCAAGATCATTAGCAGGTAAACACAATCGTCATAAGCACGCAAAACAGACACAATTATTACAGAAGTAAAACGATTACGTCATATAGAATCTTCTTGAAGTGAAAGCATTCGCCCACCAAAATGGGTAGATAGGGATGCAACCCCCTTGCTTGGCATATAGTGGAATTTATCGATTGTAAACAAGTCCAAGTGAAGAGGGATCCAGTCCACGATAGAGACAACAGGCGAACGCACTCCTGTGGGGCTGCGCGCGCGGAGCCAACAGCCTTAATCAAATTGAATTTTCTTTCGCCACATACGTACGATAAAAGAATACGCGAATTGCTCTTTCCGTCGGTCGTTTCCACGGTATGTAGGTGTACAAATACAAATTTTCGTTTGCTATATTCCAGTTGATATAATGACGTGAACAAGTGAGGTCGTTTTTGTTTACAGTAAATGGGTGGCAAATCACACGCGACGCGACTTTTTATCTGTTCAATACATTTACTAATTAATTGTGTATCAAATTGTGTGGTTAGTTGGTTTTGAAATTATATTGTCGAAATCTTGGAAAAATTTTATTGCCTTACCGACTAGTCACTTTTAAGGACTAAGCTCAATGGGAAAACCAACAGATGCACCGACCGCTGGCGGCAGTGGCTCGTCAAAGGTGGATGGACGTAGGAAAAAGAGATTTTCTAAAAGTGTACAAGTGGTAAGTGAGTTATACTAAAGACATTTTGTTCAATCTGAACGTTATAAAAGATTTACCCAAACGTTGCGATTTTTTTCAATTGGAATCCTTTATTAAAAATTGATTAACCTCCAAGCAAGGACAAACATGGGCGTTCGATTTTCAGACATTTTATACCCGCTCCAGTAAAATACCGGTTAGGATTTAAATTATATATGAAGTAAATCAATAAAATTGCAGTTGAAATGCTTAGTTAATTTGATAATCGACCAAAATATGAAGAATAAAAAACACAAAAATCAATTTTATCTTGATCAATGATTGACAACAACTTCTATCAATTTTCTATAAATAAAATACATCGTTTTGATAGGCATGACTTAAATGTTTTATTGAATTGCTCAATATCAAATCTGTGCTGGCCGTCACCCAATACGCCCCCATTTTTTTGAAAATATATGTCAAATATCAAAATAAATTGGAACTCATTGTTAAGTAGTATTGGAATTAGACCAGTCGTGTGAATTTTGATATGTAGAACTCGAGAGAGGACCAAAACAATTCATGAGTTTTGTATTCTCTATAAAATCAGCAAAATTGTTCGTATATGTTATTCGTCTATATACAAAACAGAATGTAGAGAGAATGTTTTAAAAATATAGTACATAAGAGAGTATTTACCACCCCACTGCATCAAAACTATAATTTTGTACTGATGTCAAAATGTCTGATAATGTACAGTTTATACACTGAGCACTTGATTTTGCGCACAAGACTTGTGCTTTTCCAAAAAGGAAAATTGTAACAGGGTGCATGAAAATTTGTGTATCGTAATGTTCAATGAGCGACTGTACTGAGAGTTTAGTGTGAGCAAAATATGTTTCCCCAATAATACAGAACTGGGATGAAAAGTCCTGAATAAAAATCGATATTCCGAATTATTGTGAAAGGGAAATTTTCTCTTTTGGGCTCTATCGTAGGGGTGGAAAATTCATGTTTCTGCCGAATTATATGTCAAAAAATGGAGCTTCACAAACCGGGTCATTCTCTGCGTGAATTTGTTTGCATCTTTGTTGAGCGATTCGGGGGAATTTAGGATGTAATATATGAGTACATTGAGAAACAGTGTCGGCATTTATAAAGCTCAAACAGAAACTGTCGAAGGAGAGTGAATTTGTGCTTCTCCAGAATTTCGAAAACGGATAGGCGCGCACTGGGAAAAACGAGTCACTTCCATTAAGGATCATAAGAACAGAGTTTTGCGTGTGGCTCGGGTTTGCCTGTCAGAATAACCATAACTAGTGCAATAGAAGAAGTTTTCATCCATTTTTTTTTCTCATCGAAAGGAAGCAAAAACGTTTTTAGGTGCAAAAAATTCCAATCGGCAGCCGTCCTGATTTTTGTGTGCTGGCATTTTCTGAAACGTGATGAGACAGTGATTCCATCGATTAGAAAAACAAAATCACTATGACGGTAATTTTGTAGTGTTCTTGTGTTTAATTGATATTTCTGTCAAAGAAATAGGAAATGTATTTTTAGGAAATGAAACGCCCATGTGTGTACGTCTGAAAATGTATGCATTCAGTTTTGAATAATTGTGCTATTTGTTTTATCATGGGATTGCATTAATCGCCTCAGATTAAAAATGTGTGTTTTTAATCATTTACAAAAATAATTGTGTGCCAATTGTATGTTTTCGTGAATGGCAATGATAGTGGGGAGAACCGCCTATTTTGGGTTCAGCAATGAAACTTTTAGTTTAGTTGATATTACATAATCGATTTGTGAGACATTGGCTCTGAGAAAAAGTGTGCATGTGCGACTTCCAAAAATAAAACTTTACGCATAATTAACGTGCTTTACTACATAATACAGTTGACTACTCTAAATAAAGTGAGGACGACTAGGTAGCTTTCATTCATGAAAAAAAATCGATTTGTTATGTAGTTTTTATTTTTAAGGTTGAGAAGCATGATCCCACATCTTTGAATGATAGAGATCATATTCATTTTCTTGGCCAATAAATTGAAGCAAAAAAAAAATCGATTTGTATATACGAAAAGAAAATGCAGGAATCTCGAAGAAAAGTAAGTCGAAGAGTGTGGCTGTGACCATTCTGTGAAACTTTTCACCCAGACACATTGCAATTGGTAATGGTATTAGTTCCTTTCTACCCTTTTCTTGAGTGTTCTTCAACTAATTTTCTGCGTCACTTTATTCACACAATCTAATTGCATTTGTAAAATGCACTTTCGTCAGAAACTTCAGTACACCGCATTTGCGCTAGAAGACTAAAGACTATTTTTCTTTGAGAATAGTTCAAGCAAATATTCGAATGATAAAACTTCAAATACACAATTATAACTAATTAAAGTGGATAATAAAATGGATATGCTTACATTTCGTCGGAAAACAGTTGAAGTTGTGCGTGTTTTAAGTGAAATAATGAAATACAGTCATATATAGCAGTTTCGAGCTTTATAAAAATGCGCTTTTGTAATGCTAAAAAAATGTATGCATAATAAATTTGTTGTCAATGTTTTAATTTTCGTCTCGATTAACCATTATTAATCAATCATCATCATCATCATTTTTAAATTATATTTTTGAGAAGATTCGGAACAACAACCCTATTGATTTTCCAATAAGCTATTTTGTTATACCTTTCACGTTTGCTATATAATATATGAGAGTTGAGTGCGTCTCTTGATATATATGTGAAGCGTTTTTAAAGCTTCGTTTGAATGCTAAGATTAAAGTCAATTTTTTTAATTATTGATTAACAAATTAAATTTGCATTTAAAATAACAGGGAAATTATGCGAAATTCCTAAAAAATCTCCACTCTGAGCAACTGCACAAATTACAACTGAAAAATCAGCATGAGTGTGATCTGCTGGAGGACATTAGGCAATTCACTATTAAGCGATCGGCCATCGAAAAATCCTATAGTGAGGCCTTGCTCAAGATATCGGCCGCCTACTTGAACAAGAAAAGTCCCAATATACCGGACATAAAAGTCGATGGGGCTGAGGAGAAATGGAATATGTGGAGCGTTTGGCGAACGGTGTTAGAGGAAAATGAGAAACTTGCGCGTGCCCGATTGGCCGCCATTGAGGTGTTTCAGCAACAGATAGCTGACGAGGCCAAGGTGCTGCGCGACTATAAACTACAAATCGCTAGAAAGTGTGTCAATCAATTGGGCGTTGTGCAGAAAGAAGTTCAGCTGAGTGTCGTTGAAGTGGATAAGACGAAGAAGTCGTATTTCGACGAGGAGCATACAGCCCACGATGTAAGGGATAAGGCACGAGACATCGAAGAGAAGCTGAAGAAAAAGAAAGGCTCCTTCTTTCAATCAATTACGTCCCTGCAGAAGAATAGTGCACGTGTGACCTCAAGAAAAGAGCAAATGGAGGAGAAGTCTAGTGGTGCTCGCAATGACTACCTGCTGGGCTTGGCCTCAGCGAATGCCCATCAAAATCGCTACTTCACTGTCGACTTGCAAACAACTATGTCCTCTATGGAGAACTATGTTTATGAACGAATCGCTGACTATCTGACGCTCATGGGTCGCACTGAACTGCTGACGTGCTCGGCTACACAGAACTCATTCAGCCGGATTCGCGATCAGGCTCAACAGTTGACACGTGAGTACAATCTTCAGTGTTGCTATTTGTTCTATCCAGCGCTAAAGCAACACATTCAATATGACTTTGAGCCATGCGATAATGATCCGGTGAACAAGATCACTACGGAGCACGAATCAGCTGCTGCCACCCTGAGTAAGGAGGCGCAAAGATTAGCACAGAAGATTGTGCGCAACAATAATTGTGTGCGCGAAAGTGCCCGTAAACTTGGCATTTATGCATCGTTGCGTGATGCTGGGCAACGAGTTGATCCAAATGATCAGAATGGTCCTGATTTGGAGACTAAGATGGAGGACCTACGCGAAGCAATTCGTAAATCGGAAACAGAAAAAGTGAAATCAGAAGCATGCCTTGAGTGTTTGAGGGCAGGCGGTATAAATGTGGACGAATGGCTGCAAGAGGCTGAGATAATGGGCGTCCACGAAATACCCAGATCGAATAGTTCGCTGTCAATGCGAACTGATGCATCCGGGCAAGGCGTAAGTCTTATTTTTATCTTTCAAATATGGTTCAGAATTAATCTTCTTGCCCTCCAGGAAAATCCGAGTTCCGATTCGTTCTACGACAGTGACAATGCCGAGCAAGAGACACAGCCACAGACATCAACGCATCTTCAACAGAAGCAGCAACAGCAACAACCGCCGGCGCAGGCTCAGCCGGTCATTGACTCTGATGATTCAGACCTGGAGTCGGTTGGTCAAGACGCTGAGGTTGATGCAATGCTAGAGCAGGAGCGTCAGAAGATTGAACAGTTGACGGCTGGCTGGGATGATCCAACACAAGTGGATTGGGGTGCCGAAGAGGCAGCAGCGGCTGCCTCCTCGGCGGCAGCCAGTGCTGCTACATCGGCAGCGGCCATATCTCCATCAGCTAGCAATGAACCGATTTTCAAGTGCACAGCATTGTACTCGTACACGGCCCAGAATCCGGATGAGTTGACAATTGTCGAGAACGAGCAGTTGGAAGTGGTTGGCGAGGGTGACGGTGACGGTTGGCTAAGGGCACGAAATTATCGCGGCCAAGAAGGCTATGTGCCACATAATTACCTGGATGTTGAGCGTGATGTGCCACAAGATTCGGGCACATCATCTCAGTTGCAATCGCAAATCTCGTTCTCATCTGTTGATTACACTGTCGACAATGATGACCAAGAAACTTATCAGAGCTCAGTGCAATCACCAGATCAAGTGTCAGTTATATCGGCGCCAGCAAAGACCGCTCCCACGCTCATCGAGTACTGTATTGCCCTGTATGATTATGACGCGAGCGCCGAGGATGAGCTTACATTTGAGGAGGGTCAAATTATTAAGATTATTACAAAGAGCGCTCATGGTGTTGATGATGGGTGGTGGGAGGGCGAGGTTGATGGTAAAGTGGGAAATTTCCCATCACTTGTTGTGGAGGAGTGTGACGAAGCTGGTGAGCCATTAACTGATGCAGAGGACGAATCACCGCCACCGTCTGCGCCACCACTGTTCACTCCACCGGGTGCCCCTCCTCTTCCACCCGCTGAATATTTTGCTGAATTAGACGGTCAGCATATTATTAACGGTAGATATTCACATACAATTGATTTTAATGTCAATTTAAATTAAAACACTAATTTAATTTCAAATCTTTAAGGACCAAACTCCACACAGTCAATTACTGAAGCACAAATCAGCGAGAAATTCGCCATGGGATTAACCCGAAATCAAAAGACCCATTATGATACTCAATTTTCAGAAACTGAAGGTAAATAGTTATTTTAACGATCATATTTTGCAAATTATATTGTTTAAAATTTTTAAATTATTAATTTAATTTAACTTATGCAATGCTTTCACATTTTATAAGTAATGATAACGGAAGAACTTGAGGTAATTTTGGTGTACAATTAAACTTCTAAAATATGATTGTATACATTAGAAAAAAATTAATTTAATTTCATGACTTGAAATTTAGGATTCCGAAGAGGAGGTTGGAAGTGAGCCACCAAAAATGGCACCTCCAAAATTGCCATCAGCAGAGCCAAGCCAGAGTCAAGACAATTTTGGTCTAGGAGTAGCACAAATAATTGTGACAGCAGCTACACCCATGCGTGAAGAACCTGACAAGGATTTCCCTATAATAAACGAGGAAGAGGAAGAGGAGGAAGAGGAAAATGTGCCAGCCGAACCAGAGCAAGAGATTTCGGTAGCAGTTCCAATCGTTATCGCCAAGAAAGAGCCGGAACAAGTGAAAAGTATACCATCTCAGAAGCAGACTGATATGTTTGATGAAGAAGACGACTTTGCTGATTTTCCCGCGGATAAGTTGGAAGAAAAACCATCAGAACCATCTAGCAAGCGACCACACGACCCACCACCACCGCCCCCACCAACAGTCGTTCAAAAAGCTCCAGCTGAGCCAGCACCAGTGATGCTAGCAGAGGAGCCAGCAGCTTTCGAAGCAAATTTCGAGGCCAATTTTGATGCCAACTTTGATGAGGCTTTCGGAAGTGAACCTGAAGCTGAGCCGCCATGTAAACAGGTGGTCGCCGGTCGGGCTAGCATTCCGGATGAACTTGCACCACATCAATTGGCACGCTTGCAAAATTTAAAGGAATCTAACGCGTAAAAGCGTTATTTCAGCGTCTTTAGGTAATTTATGTATTTATTTTTTACCGTTCTGCAATAATTATATAGACACACATAATATTATAAATACATTTTGAGGCGAGAAAGACACTCGCGTCGACATCAACCGTAATCGGCCTGTCTCGATGGTATGTAGTGGTTTACTTATAAAAAGAAAATACTGTTTTATTCCTTTCGGAAGACTTAATAAGTATTTATACAATTATTAACAAAAAATATTCTTCGGGCATTATTCGGATCCTACATAAGTAAACTTTCAGAAACGTCTTAGCTGTTGACTGGTTTATGTTGATTTCGCAAAATTTATACATGAAAT
>JANSTS010007579.1:0-11987 GCA_026546915.1 Sylvicola fuscatus | reverse complement strand
TTAAAATTTAAACAATAACAATAATGTCCCAGCCACATTAAGGAATTTAAAATGTTTTTAAAATAATTTTTTATATATTATTTCAGCCGATTATTTGTTAGTTGTTTCTTCAATAGTAATAAAATGATTATTTAAAAAAATATATGTTAGGACAGAGAAATTAGTGTGATTCAACACTAACCATTAACATTAATTTATATGTTAAATAACTGATAACTTTTCTAAAATAACATTTTAGAACCTTGAAAAAAATATGATGACCTTGAAATGATCAGCAAAAAAAAAATCAAAAAGCACCCAAAAACTTTTTTTTATGCATAATAATAAATAAATTTAAAACAATTTAAATTTTCAGATGAAATCCAAAATTTTAATACTTTACATAAAAAAATATTCTTTTGAATTAAACAAAGAACTTGTTAATATATATATTATATTTTTGAATTATAATACTATAATACTACATGATGTTTGGTTTTTAAGTGAATTATGTTTCCGTAAAATGAGTCAATAAAAAAAAATGTTTTAGAAAAAATTATAACCAACTGTGATAAAATGTTATTACAAATAAAAAAAAATCCTCCCCGGCGGGGAATCGAACCCCGGTCTCCCGCGTGACAGGCGGGGATACTGACCACTATACTACCGAGGACTTGTATATTCCAGATGTCAAGTTAAATCAAGTAATGCAATCATCTTTTCAAGTCATCATAAGCACAGCTGCAAATTCCAAGTAACACGCGGCGGGGAGAACCAGCGCAATAGTTTAGTATACGAGTACATACAACTGTGTCTTCTTAAAATTGTTTTTGAACTTGACACATTTAACTAAGTTGTTAGTCTCGTTAAGTACTTTTGAGCAGAGCAAATCCTCTTTATATTAAAATATTCATTTTCAAAACAATAAACGTTTTTTGGCGTTGAGGCATATTTTTTTTGCAGTGTTGGGTTTATTCAAGCCTACAAAAATATAAATGAAATAATTGCAGAAAAATTAACGGTTTAAAAGATAGAGAAAACAAATCAGTATTGACCTTCAAACGTTCACCTTGCCATCTTTTATAAAAATGTTTGCCTTTTCCTATTTCTTATTATACCATAAAGTCAAAGTGTCCCAAGATACATATAATCATGTAAAAAGGAAGTACTAATGTAGGTTGTAACTCAAAAGTGGCACATAATTTTGCCTATAAAAAAACGTAAATTTGTTTTAGCGTAATTCCAAAGGGTGACCTTGAATGTTACCTTGAAAAATGTAATTGTTTTAGGGAACATAAAAACATACATTTTTGGCGTTCAGGAGTGTCAAAACATGTTTCCTCATCCTAAGATTTTTTTGTTTAAAAAAGTCGGATCTGCTGGGTACGTATATCCAAATCTAAAAATAAATTAACTCCCTAAACAAATATAAAAAATCAACTGTTATTTTTTAAAATTATTTTTATTTTTTATTATATTTCTTATAAATTCCAGCCATTACACTTAATTACTTTAATTATTTAATTTATGTTTTGTTTTTCTTTCATCAAAATAAAAATAGAGTAAAAATCGTGAACAATTTTTGTTGCTTAAACGTTTTTTATCTTCAAAATTGAAAAATCAAAAACGGGATGACGACGATTAGTTTTCGAAAAATATGTGCCATAATTCGTGTCACATGACACAGAAGAATCTAGGGCGAATAGACCGCTGCGCATGCCGACACGAACATCAAACGAGCCGCGCTCACGGATGAGTTCTGGCGTAGGGGGGGTTTGGGCGAGCGTGGGATGGTGTCTGGATACAGACATTAGGTGACAAGGGGGATGATCATAATGTGAATGTGTTTTATGTGACATTTGTCGCGCTTTCATGCAGCCAAATTCATCATCAAGTGTGCGGCGGCGTGTGCGTCGCGGACTCTCGGCCAACGTTCAGTACTATAACAACTAATAAACTAATATGATTCATGAATGAGAGTTTGTTGCACCGGAACCGCGTGCAGATGCGCAGCACCGCCGCAGCACGCAGCTGCATAAGAGCGCGACGCGCCGCATGGATGTGGTTGCACGGCTCGTTTCTTGTTGCTGCGATCAAATTGAATTTGGCAGATTTTTACTTGTGGCAAATTCAATTTAGTCGACGATTTTTTGAAAGGTAATCATCATTTTTTTTTTTAATTTCAATTTTGAGTCTTCTTTTTCCTTAATTCTTTGATTTTTTTGTTGAAAATTTAAGAAGGCTAGTGGTAGGAAACCAATAAAGGAAAGAAACACGTCTTTCTCGTGTACTTTTTCTTTAGAGTTTCTCATGTTTGCTTAGTTTTTAAGTTAAATTTTTTCAAGATTTTTTTTTTGTAATTTTTTGTTTTTGTATATTTTTAAATTGAAGGATCGAGAATTCGACAGCGGAAGTTTTTTTTTAAAGCCTACTCTATGTATGTTTATATTATATATTGTATATTTTTCCTTTTTTTCCTCCTCATTTCATTTATGTTATATATTTATATATTAATTAGTGTTTAAATGCAGATATTCCGATAAGGAAATTTTTTATTTTTTTGTTTTAAACTAGTAAATTATAAAAGTTTTGCTTAATATGGTTTCTTTGTTTGTTTTTTTTTTATAAAAAATGTCACAACACGACAATTAAAAATGAAAATAAAACAATTTCTTTACTGATATACAATAATGATAAATAAAGTTCTTATTACAACGCAAACAAATCATAATCGATCTCTCGCTTCATTAACTGATTTACCGCAATAATGGTCTTAAGGGAAGAATTTGTAAAAGCCTACTATTACTATTAATTCTTTATTTATTTTACACATTTATGTATTTTGGGAGTACGAGAATTTCCCGTGTCAATTTACTTCTTTTTTTGTTTCATAGTTTTATTTTAATCTTTAATTTAATTATTTTTTATTTTTATTATTCACAGATCAACTGTCAAACATTTGACTGAAGCCAGAAAATTCTATATTTATACCGAGCACTGAAATAATGAATAATCATCACTTAAAATGTTTGCTTATCGTTTTGAATAATATATTTGTTGAGTTGTGTTTTTTGTAATCATAAAACCCGATTTATTAAAAAATTTCAGCGCTTTGTTTTGAATTGATACAAAGTTTCTTTGACTAGGATACTTTGGATTGCCAACGTTAAAAAAAAACGTTGAAATGACAATTCATTACAGTAACACCCAAGAACAATGTGAATAAGAAGTTAAACCTAATTTAATTCTGTACAGTTTTAAACTGCATTTTATAGTTTATGTACCGTTAAACAATAGTTTACAGACTTTTTGCCATTTTAAATCTGGCATTCTGATTGGATTCAAACCGGTTTCGGACATTTTGAGTGGCGAGACGACAAAATGGCGAAACCGTTGACGTGTGAAATCAGCTTAAGGCAACAAAAAAAATATGTTAAACACAAATATTTAGTATAAGAAACTCGATCTCGGGTGTTTCAAACTGCATCAATTTTCTTTTGGGTGGCATATCTCATCAATCAGCATCATTTAATTATTTTGAATATTATCATTTTATTCATATTTATCTATAAAGTTTGTTTAAAATTGTTCTGACTATCTATAAACAAATAAAAATATGGAAATAATTAACCCATCTCTCCTCAATCACGATGCAATCGTACACAAAAAGTGCAGCCAGCTATGTTAGTAATTGGGCGACCCTCTCCAGTTGTTTGAAAAATTGCATCGACCCCTTGTAGGACTCTTTTGTATTGTAATTTTAATCGTGACAGAAAAAAAACTCTGATTTCATAGAACACAATTTGCATATGTGATAATGTCAAAGCGTCAATTCATTTGTACTTTGGTAGAATTTAAAAAAGAAAACTCTTTTTCGAATCGTGAAAAACGTATTCAACGTGATTGATTTAAACACCTCTTCTAACCGAAAACCTAGCGAAACACCATAAAAATTCAGCTATCTCCTATTTGATGCTGTAAGTTGTCACATGTGTCACATGAGTGAGTTAATACGATGATTTTGACGATGATAGGCCATTATTCCTTCTATCTGAATTGTTTTGTAATTTATCAGTTGGTAATTGCCGTAGATTGAGAATGCGATCACACTGAGAGAGTTCCTGTTTCGACTACTTGGACCATTTTATATGAAGTGAATTGTACAAAATGTGTTCTATGAACTACATACATTCTTTAACTATGTTGCTCTTTTCGCGTTTTTTTTTTTGGAATCTATTTACTTTTTCATTTTTAATTTTTACACAATATTTTCAGTTTGATTTTCCTATATAAATATATGTATGTTTATGTATTGTATGTTTAATATAAAATGTGGTTAAATTACAAGTTGCCAGCCAGCATCATACTTCACAAAACTCAACCGCAGTGCCGCTGTGGCGGTCGGTGATTGGCGAGCGTCACGCCGACCAGTGGAGCAGCCCCATTTCTGAGTTATGCCAAACAGCTGCGCCGACAATTTGCTTTGTTCAACTTTGTGTCTTTGAATTTAATTTAAACTCTCAACACCGTTTCTTTATATTTTTAGTGTGTTTTTTTTTCTCAATATTTCTTTAACGTCATTATGTTATATTTAATTTTTATTATTTAATGCATTTTTTTTTTATATGAATTACATTGAAAAAGAATTAAGGACTTTCTCTTTGTTGTATTGTATGTTTGAAGCGATTTGTATTTGTCGTAATTAATTTATTATAGGAAATGCATTTTTGAAATATTAAAGTGCGCGCTTCATTTAATAGTATGACGAATTAAATAACTTATGGAAGAACAAATAAACTAAAAATTAATAGATTCAAGAAAACAAAACTCGTTTTTATGGTTATGTAACTGGAATAGATGCGAGTGTAACCGGAAATTGACAGCATTCTTCAATTTAAAAACAAAAAAGTCTTAGCTTTCGACTTTCCTCCTCGTAGACTTTTTTTTTAAATTATTTATACGTAATGTTAAGTATTGATATAATTTTATAAGAACATTAATTAAACAATACAATTAAAAAAACGTTATGTTTTCAAGTTTCCATCACAGCATGTGACTTATTGGATAAACGGTAAAAGCCGCACCTCATCCTACGACAAGAGGTTTGGACTGGGATTGTGTGTTGTGCGTTCCTTGTGCAACATGTTTTGTTTTCATTGCGTTTTGTGCCTTGGCATTGTTTTTTGTTTTGTTTGTTTCTTCGGATTATAAAAATTTATTGCTGCTGCAATTGTGAATTTTTTAATTATAAAACTGTAACCGATTTCGTTAGATTTTATTATTAATTGTTTTTCTTTTCTCACAATTGTTATTTAACATGAACAAAAAAGTTGTTTCACCAAAAAAAATTGACAACTTTTTCTTGTTGATTTGTTGGAATAAATTGGTTCGATCGTAAATTAAAACGTTTTTTTTACAAAGAGAAAAGCTTCTAGTAATCAATTGACCTTTTCGGTTGTATTTTTTTCATCTCATAAATATTTTAATTTAAAAAAATGTGGCACAATTTAAAACATGCGAACTATTCACATTAAAAACAATTCTATCTTAATTATATAATCAAAAAATAATCATTAACTAAAACTTAAAAAACAACAACAAAGTTTATAGTTTTCTTTTTAAATAAAATAATTAAAACTTTTAACAAAATTAATATTTAAATAATAATAACAAATGATTTTATGATTGTGTGCTTTTGGTACAAAATTCTTTAATTCACTTCTACTCGTTTTTTTTTAATTCTCATTTAATGATTAAATATTTACTTAATTTCAATTTATTTTCGCATGAATGCTTCACTTTAACTTGAAACTTCTATCATTTAGCAGATGACGTGCCATTTCTGTTTAAAATCTCTAAATTGTTTCACTCGCTTCTTGAGATTCCTTTTCGATTTTTAATTTGAGTCTTTTACCCAAATTTGTGATTTAACTGGCTTAACATAAAACCTCACAAACTTTAAAAAATCAATTGAAATTAAGTAATATATTTAACATTTTCGTCGCGCACAATTATTATTTTCATCCTTTTGATTATATTTTAGTAATGATTTCCATTCATTTTAATGTTTTTTGTCTCACTTCAATGAAAAATTGCGTTTTAAAATATTTGTTTAAACGTTCAAAAGGAAATTTGTGTCTCATTGTATTTGTTATTGGTTGTTTTCATCTTTAAATAATTATTTTAAATGTTTATTTTATTATTTATCATAAATATAAATAGTATAATAATAATAATAGTTGGTTGTATTTGCCCACAATATTCTTTGATCGTCCACATGAATCGTCTCGTGTGCGTTGTTGTGGTCGTTTCGGGTACGCTTCACACCAAATTGTATTCCTTTAAATTTGACTGAAGGATTGTGTCCTTGACGGCAGCGAATACAAATCGAATATTTTCCGTATCTGTTGTAAAAATATAAATATTTTTTAGAAAATCAGGTTTTTCTTATGTAAGGAAACAAATTAAAAACTTTTACCACCATTTTCATAACAAAAATAAAACAACAAACAAAATCATGCAAACACAATTTTTTTTTGTATTTATAGAATACTTTTAAATTATTTGTATAAGACAGAGTCCTAAATTAAATTACCTAAACCTTGTTAAAAACATGCAATGTAAATTCCAGCATATCAAAAGTAGTTCAAATCATCAAAACCACACTGAAACGAAAAACTAAATACAAAAACACCAAGAAATAAAATAAAACCACACAACACATCCTTTCCATCGTGTTTATTAATAACCTAATAAAATTCGATTAGATTTATAAAAATTAAACGCAAAAGCAAAAGTAAAGTCGCAAAACAAATAAACAAAAACATTAACAAACAAACATCTAATCGACCAAATATTAGTGAGACACGTTAGGCTAAATTGAATTCCTTCAAAGCAGTTTGCATAATTGTATCTTTGACGGCACAGAATACAAGCTTAATGTTTTCAGTGTCTGAATAGTGGTAAGATATCCATCCCGCCGGGTATAAATATTCATTATAGAATGACAAACAATTGCAAATCCATTTGTTGCGTTAAAAAGTAAGAAGAAATAACAAATTAGTAAAGAAAAAACACCCAAAATAACTAAGATACCAGCTCAACGTTAACCAGAAGCAAAATTCTTGAAGATGCACGTGCAAATTAATTATTAGTAGGGAAAATATTGGTGGCAAAGTGTATTTAAAAGAAGCACAACGACTTACCTGTCGCACATGTAAAATGCGAATAAATTATTTTCTCTGAATCGGGATTCAAATCTACGAACATACGAAGAATAAATTCTCTAGCAGCGATTGCATCTCGTTGGGGACCTGTTTTTTTTTTGTTGGGGAGTTTTAGGATCAATGAAGGATTTTGGTTTGGAGAAAGTACAAAATTTGAAATTATTTTAATTACGAAAACTAGCAGTTTTACTAAAATTATCTAAATCTTAAGATGTGAATTGGCAGTCTACTTATTTATGCTTAATCGAGCGATACATAAAGTTTAACAAATTGACGACAACACACCGCAAGCGCATGTAAAATGCGAATAGCACATCCGATCTGGATCAGGATTGGTCTTTAAATACAATTGCAAAACGAACTCTCTTGCTGGCTTATCGTCTTGTTTTGGTCCTTTTTTTTATATTGTTTAAATATTATTAGAATTTTGACCTTGAAAATATTAAGAAAGAGTAGAAAATGTTCAAATACCGTCATATTCTGGAAAGTAGTCCACCAAATGCGAGTACATGATCTTCTCTTCTAACAAATCCTTTTTGTTCAAGAACAGAATTACAGAAGAATGCTGGAACCATGGATACGTGATGATGGTCTTAAACAAAGCTTTTGATTCCTCCATACGATTCTAGAAAGGAAAAAGATGGTTAACCGATGCAATTTCAAGGGGGGAAATTTCAAGTTAAGACTGTACCTCATTTTCAGATTCAAACAAGATCTGATCGTATTCAGAAAGAGCCACCAAGAAAATGATGGACGTCACATTTTCAAAACAGTGAATCCATTTTCGTCTTTCAGATCGCTGTCCGCCGACGTCAACCATTCTATTTTACATGACAAAATCAATTATTAATATGAGTTCACTTAAGTAAATTAAAGAAGCATTAAACAAATACAACACTTATGGGACACATTGCATGCTAATAACGATGATAATTTAAAGGTATAAGCGATTTTATGGTTAATAAAGCATAGTTTTTATGAAATTATATTGTAAATAGGCAGACGCTAAATAATTGCCATTAAAGAAACAAGATACATGAAATTAGTTCTACTAAAAAACTGATTTATTGTCTAAATGACTTAATAAATTAGCGATAAATATTTCTGGCGAAAACGTATGAGTTCTTGTACCGAAATATACAACCGTCCAATTCAAATGGATACTCAAGAATGCCAGTTGTGGGCGCTCGAGCTCGCAAAATATCCTGTTCACTTGGCAAATAATCAGCCGCTTCGATACGTGGCATATCATCTAAGTAACTGATTAAGTAGTACAACAAATTAAATAAGAAAACATGCAAGAAAAATGTAGGAAATTGTAACAGATTGGTCAGCCTATCTTAGAAAATGTTAAATAGAATCTAAACATGCAGAGAAAAGAACCATCACCAGTTGATCGTGTTAAGTAATAGTTAAGAAAATCATGTCCCAAACATAAATTGGATGCAGTAAGAAAAACTTTGGCTTGTTGGTACCTAAACCGAATTTCCTCTAAATCGAATGGATATTCAATGATGCCTGTGGTCGGAACGCGCACCCTTAAGATGTCCTGCTCAGTAGGAAGATAATCGTGGGCTGCCACTCGATCGATTTCCATTAAGTAGCTAAATTTTTTATTATTTTTAAATAAATGGATTCGGATCATTCTCAGATTCATCTGGTCTGATGGGGTGGTGCCAAATTGGAAGATTAAAAAAGTAAACTTACTATTTTGCCGAATCGGTCAATTGATATTCACGCCTTCGATCATAACACTCCTGGATGCCGCTGTCGCCCCATAAGTCCTTGATTGCTGATAAATTTGGCTCCTCCAGCGAGGTAACCGTCTCGTAATCAATTTCGTTGATCATTTCCGCTTGGCCCACGCACGCCTCGGCGCCGTACTGGATCTTCAGCATGTCCATCGCCTTGATCATTGACTGCATGGCCATGAAAATATTTTGGAACACAAGTTTTATGAAGCCGCGTTTGTCTTCATCGGAGTAGCCAGCGCCGTGGATAATGCGCATCTGTTTGATGAATGTGGATTTTCCAGACTCGCCAGTGCCTTTAATGTGAACAAATTAATATAATAATGTTTCTGATGATAAGAATTGTTGTTGATGAAGATGATAATCTATGGTTCGTACAGTATTTTTGACGCTCACGTTTCATGGGATTCTACAAAAATTATTCAAAATACAGATTTTGAAGTAAAAATTCGTACATGGCAGATAAGATTACAAGAATCTGTTGAAGAAAACCGCCAAGTCAAGTTTAAATGCAACGGAAAAAAACATAATAATATGATTAACAGGCAAATAATATTTAATAAGTGGTGTCACCTAAAATAAACACAAGCAAGTGTAGCGAGCAGGCCTTGAATTAGGAAGCCGTATGATTTCGATTGTGTGCCACTAAAGCCATGGACGGTGGGAGTACATACATTTAATACTTAAGCGAGCAGCTAGTGTGTGGCTAACTAAATTGACGAATAAGTCGTCGCCGCACCAAAATGAAACCTATATAATCATAATGTAATGTGCACATACAATTTCTTGGAAGAAAGCCTCGACCTGCACGGCAAATTGAGTGGCTCTTATACTTAGAACATAATTTACAATTAGTTGCACTGCAATTTGTCAATCTGCAGCATCGCCGCGAACAGACACAAATCTAAATGGCTTTGACAAAAAGTGGGGAAAGTTACACAGAAAGATGCGAGGCAAATCAGACTTGAGACGGCGCGCCTGTAACTTTGTGTAATCGCACAAGCTCTAATCAGTTTATCTCGTGAGATAAAAAATAGAATAAATAAATATAAATAGAGGAGGAGGAGGGGGGGCAGTAACAAGGAAAAAAGAAAAAAGGTGATGTGGAACATTTCCATCACATCGAAGATGATGAGTTTGGCGCAAAACATCTACAATTGGAATCGTAGTGCTAACACGAGCTGAAGTCGACGTCTAAAACAGGCGGATGCATCAACATAATTATATAAGACGACTGAACAAGACTAAAATGGCATTCAAATGAACTGCAACTGTCAATTTGTAAGATGCATGAGATTACGGGTTTTTGGAGCGAGAATTTGTCATCTTAAACGTTGAAATGATTCATGAGGCTGGACGTATCAAAGATCGCCAACTTTACCTAGCAGTAACAGTTTGAGTTCACGTCTGGCATCACGTTTATCACGACGCAGCTGACGTTCGATCTCCTGATTGATGCGCTTCTGCTCTTTGGCCTCCTCAGATAGACAGCACTCCATCGTGTCCACACAGTTTGATTATTTGCCGCTTACTCCAAACAACTTATTAGGGTCTTTAGATGTCTGTCCACTCGCCTGTATTTATAACCGATTGAAATACGACACGTTTCCACCGTATTCCACTTTGGTACGCCAACTTGTACTTTCTTATCTGTAAGAAAAGATGAAAATTATTAAAAATCGGTTCATTTGAATGAATTTCATTGTTAAGTGTATACCTTTCTGAACTACAAACTGTTGAAGCTGTCCTTTATCCAACCGCAGAACTCGATCAGCTGGAATGAGACAACGAAAAACCATTTGTTAGAACGATTGATAACGATTTAATTGGACGAAAAAGAAATATCAGATTTGCCACTTAATGCTCCAGATGAAACCATAATTGCTGCCCATAATGTGATTCGCGCGCGTTTTAATCTAATTCCTCGCCAAATCACCACTCCCCCTACATTTAAATTGACCTCTGTGTGTGTCCAGTGATCGCAGCTCGCCACTGCACAATTTAATTTGTCGCCCGATCAATTAGCGTCAATCTGCCACAACGACACGATGGCTCAATAGAGAATTTGTGCCAGCCACTGAGATGAAAGCTCGAATCAGATCAATTGGGTGGAATTGCATTACTCCGGTGGCGTAATTGTTCTTTTATTAAATGCGTTAAGAATTAATATGATTTGTCCACTTAAGTGCGCTGAGTGGAACAGCTGCGATCGTGCCTCTTTGTGGCGAGATTTATGCGGTCGCCGAGCGCGCGCGTTATTCAATCGCTGTGTGCGTACACATTTGTTTTGTGTGCACACAGATGCAGTTCTTGTTGGTGTAAATGCAAATAAAAATCAAAAGAATGCAATTCATTTCAATGATTGAATGTGGCGAGATAAGCACTATAACTGTCTGACTGAGTTGGCTGCAGGAATTGAATCAAAATCCAAAGGTTAAGTATTCGCTGCGTGATCAATGTGCACAGTTGAGCTGATCTTTTGTGCGGGTGATGCATTTCAATGGAACATCAAATGTCTTTTTGACACAGAACAATTCAATCACTCACTGAACTTCTGATTCCAAAATACCAAGATTCTCTCAATCGGTTCTAGAAGTAGAGCCACAAACACAACACGGAACCAACAGCGAAACAAACGAGAAAAATAAACGCAGCCGGTCCGCCACGACGATCTCAAGCGGACAGCTGACAAGTAGATACTGAGCAGAGAAGCGGCCAGCAGAGAAAGGAGACCACAAGGAGGCTTCACTCAATATTTTAACATGTTATGGGCGACAGGAGACACACAACGTTGCAAGGTGGGTTGCCACCATCGACCCATCGGCATGCCTCTTCTCACCTAGTGCGCCCAGCAACAGCGGTGTCTCTGTCAGTGTTTTTCGCGTGAGCTTCATTTGATGGCCGCCACTTATTGGATTATGATTATTGGATTATTTGTGTTCGTCTAATAGGATTTCGGTTACATGGTGGTCGTGTTTCTGTCCGGCGTTCCGCGAAACTCGCGCAATTTTCAAACAATGCCAACATTTAA
>JANSTS010007576.1:0-12023 GCA_026546915.1 Sylvicola fuscatus | reverse complement strand
CATTATGACATTACATATGTAGCTCTGAAGCTTTAACACGCTCACAAAGAAAAACGAAATCAAACCAAATGAACAGCACCGAATATGGCTAAAACATTTTGTCAGGATTTTTTTTTTGTTTTCGTTAGATATAAATGACTTAAAATTGCATGCCAGACACAAAAAGTTTATATATTTTAGCTTTTTAGCAAGGGGGTTTGAATGCAAACACAAATTGTATTAAAAGTTATACATTTTGATAAAACATTTCAATGAATTTTGGTTATTTATTTTGTATACTTATGTACTGTCATGAAGTCAACCAACACTCTGTTTCTTCTTCTTTCTGCCATAAACATTCTTTATTCCTAACATGAATCTGTCAATATTTTCACTTTTCCGTAGCATTATATATCGAAACACTCAACAGTAAACTAATATGACATTATTAAGTAAATAAATAATATAAATATTAAATGTTAAACCACTTTATCTGTCTCTATCTTCTTTCCCCTTTCTTGTTTTTTATGTCTTTCCCATCTCGACTTTAGAATCCCATTTGAACGCATTTTGTCGTTAAATTGAATGTATATAAGCATGTTCTCGTGAATGTTTAATGTATAATGTGTATGTCGTGCATATATGAAAAGTCCTGTAAACTCGATATTTTTATGTGTTTTTCCAGCATATTTATTAAAATATTTTCTAAACCAAATCAGATATTTTATTAAAGTATGGTTACATATACGCCAGGCTCGACTTAAAATTACACAGCGCGCTAATTATGATTTAATCAGATGTTCTTGTCAAAATGCAGTCGGTTCTAGTAGCATGTAATGCTCATAAGGTTGAACAAAAAAAGGAATCAATTACTTACAGTAACTTTCAATGCAGATACAAAATTTCTGCATAAATATACATTAAAACTAAATAACAATTCACACCGTTCGTGACTAAAATTAATTTAGTGCAAAACGTTAAACCGCGAAATTGAGGGTAACCAAATGATAGCTGCGAATTCCACGTATTTTAGGCGGTTTGAGTAAAGTTAGTTAGTAACCGCAAATTGTTGTAAATTTTAAATAAATTTAAACGTCATTTGAAATATCGAACCGGTAGAAATACAAATAAAATATTTTCACATCAGACGGTTAAATTTACTATTGAATGGATGGAAAATATTTTTGTCAATACAAGTTGAAAATAAAATGGTCTCTCTGAAAAGTTTCCATTCATGGACGAGAAATGTGGATAACAAAATAATTAGAATTCATGTTCACGTGAGTTAACTTTATGAAAGGAATGCAATGCAATGTGTTATAGGAATATACATACATATGTTGTAAAAAACATGATGCACTATCCTTTGAATATGAAAAAATAGTTTCATAAATTTATGCCACAATAATTTTTAATGTACTTTTGAGTTGTTTTCTTTTTGTCAGAGAAAAAAGGGAATAAAATAAATATTTTTCCTATTTTAAAGTTTATATGGCTTTGATATTACTTTTCAAATAATCGTAATACTTTCCACTTGCTGGTTTTTGTTGCATTAAAGCCTTTACATAAAGATGTTTACATATTTGAAACGTTTATTGTTCATATTCATGAATAAATCTATTTTGACATACTCTTATACTCTATAAAACAATTTTCTATGAATAATTTAAATTAATAAGCTACAACAATTTGTAAATTACCTGACTTAAACACACGGAGAATTACTATTTACAAGAATCCGAGCCGGCGAAATTGCCATTGAAACTTCCCATTCAAAACTAAAATTAGTTTCACTTTACTCAAGTGAAGAAAGCGCTTAATACTTAAATATCCACCACATAAAGTTTTCTCTCCATATGTATGCCCATTCCAATCGGCCATGTTAATGGAAATTTCAGCATAACCTCAGTGGGACGCATGAATTATGCATCAAACCTATACGAAAATTTGCCCACCTTATTTAAATACGGAGACGATCAAAAGTTTTACGTTTCCGCTACTTGAAACGCCTTTATTTGCACTGACAGTTCCACTATTCGTATTTGGGTTAAATATTTTCAAAAGGCAGTTTTCCAATTCACTAAACCTAAGTTGAAGCTTCCAAATAACTGTGAACATTTATCGTTAATCCGAGAAAGCAGAAATGCAAGAAAAAGAAAGTCAATAGGATATGTGTGGAGCAAATTTTCGCAAATATAAAGAAAGAGACGAGCAAATATTTGATTTAATTTCGTTACAAATTTTCGTTTTCGTGTTTCATTTCTATATATATAAAGTATTCTTTTACTCATGTTCCAATTTTTTTTTTATTTTGTATCATGGCATCTTGCTTTCTTTGCCATTTCGTACATTGATATAGTTCAGAGTCCTTAGAACTCACACCTTGTCGAAGGAACGACCCTAATATATGAAATGGGGGGATGATTCATATGTGGCATTTTCTTTATATGTCGCGCCGTGTTGGTTAACAGAAATGTTGCGCATTCTTGTAAATACTGAACGTTGAACATTATGTAGGTATATAACTGGCAGAAACGAAAGAAAATAGAAGCTATAGAGTGGGAGTGAAATGAATGAAATTTTTCAACGACAAATATAAATAAATAAATGGAATGATAAGAAGCAAATAAGAAATATGTCGAATTGCTGAGGCTTGTGCGAAACTTGAAATTTCGCTGCATGCATCTTAGGTGGGAGAATGTTTGCTACATTCGTCTGTGATGTTTGTTACAAATGTTTATTCATATTACAATTGCAATAATTTGTATTAGATGTTTTGGATTCTATGTCAATATCTGTAGCTTTACTTCACTTATTTTTTTTTATTGTACAATTACCATATGAGTGAAAACAACTGAAACCGATATCTCCCTTGGTTTTTTAGGTTCCACGAACGAAAAAAACGACTTTCATTGCAGTCCCTTGAGGATAGGTGTGTGTTTGTATCATTTATGTTCCCATTTTATCATCAATGTTATTGATCACCGTAGGCAACAGCAACCACCCACTGAGAGAAAAAAGCTCTGTACAAAAGCTCTAGTTGTTATCGCTTTAAATGGTGTAATACTCATAGAATCTAGTTGCAATTTGTGTGTCACAGTTATGGAAACGTGTCGACGGATCTTTTGTGAGGACTAAAAGGACATTGTTTCATGAAAAAAGAGCGCGGCGTCAGTTAGTGGCTCAAATCAATATATTTATACAGCCATCAATTATATATTGATTATATGCACAAAAAAAAAATGTGACATATTCGACATAATATGCAAATTATTACGTGCATTAAGTTATATAGTTCACAATTGACATTCCTTAGAATAACGTGTACTTGGGAATTATCATATTCATGTGCGTGTTTCTATATACATGCAAATGTTAAGTTACATGCAGTTGGAATTACTTAAATATGGGAAATACCAAGGTATGCATTTTTAAATTACAAAAAATGTTGTAAATATATCCTTACAATTATTCAGTTTTAAAGAAATTTCAACATGTTTGAACTGACTAATTTCTGAACAAAATCCCTAAATATTTTATTTGTCGCTACTTTTTAGGCATCAATTTTATATGTCATTGTTTTACTATAATAAAGTTATTCAAACTCAAACAAAGAAAATCTCTAAAATGCCGAATATTCATCAATATTGATCGAATCATATACAAACTCCATGTTAAGAACCTTGATGGTTTGATAAAAAAAAAACAAATATTGTAATACCGACAAGAAGTTATAAGAAAAGGTCAAGTCAAATGATTAAACGTTTTTGTTACAAGATTTTACATAATTTTTCTCTATGTAAATCCGGACTGGTAAGACGTCACAATATATGGAATTTTATTGGCTGAAATAAAATGACGCAGAAATAGGAGCGTTTGTCTTTTTGCAACATGGATAAGTGTAGGAATAGGAACACAATATTAATGTCATGTCACAATTGAACATTCTGTAGTATAATCATGCTTATGCAAATAAGTGACACAACAATTTTCAAGTAAATTTTAATGTCACGCCACAATTTGACATCGCCTTTTAATAAACAAATAGGAAAAAGAGGACGAGCAAGGAGAATGTCGCATAACTTAATACAAAATATTTATTTATTCATAGCCACGTTCACTTGTGAAAAATCTTATTAAAGAATTTTTTCCACCATGAAGAGGAATACTTCCGCGGCGCGGCGTCGCGCACAAAATGATAATAATCCAACGGACAAAAGGCAAGATGTTCTTGATCTTTTGGCACGGATTACCACTCAAATTCAACGTGCTTTCTACTTACTTAACTAAACCGTAACTTTAATTAGATTTGTGGCAATTTTGTGTAGTTTCTGTATAATGTTGGAAAAGAGACGAAACCACACACTCCGCCAAATCACATGTGATTGAACCTTGATTTTAGAACGGTTTGTTGCGGCGACTCTGCACATAATGGCATGTTTGTTTGCTCCTTTATGCTGCACCAGGACGTTGATTAATGCCTGCGGTTGATGATGTAGGAGGCATTTACATTTATTATTGAGTATTGCGTCCAACCTGCGCTAATGCAAATATTTGTGACCACATATGGTGTTCTGCAACGACTGTTATAATCAAAGGGTCTAAGTTACTTTGTTCAATTTATCACACGAAAGTGGAAAGGAGGGTTTTTCAGTTTATTCCTTCAACCAAGAATAGAATTTTTGTAAATGAACAACAACAATTCTTTTGCGTTCCAAAAATATCAACCTGTTTCTGTTAATTCAGTTCGAACCAGGAATTCATAAATTCCATTAAGCGCGCCATTAATAACGAAAATATTTGAAGCGACAATAGTCCTCTGGACATTTCCAATTTATTGGCCGGACAAATTACTAATCCAACAATCGTGCATCAACAGTTAGGTCGTCCAAAGGCACGAAAGAATCATTTCAAAGCAATTGCATTTTTCATTTATTGAATGACTTTCAATTACATTGAGCAAATAAACTGTGTGGTGAACGCCTTGACACGCTACCGATAAGTGCACAAAGTCTCTCACCATTTTCTCGGTCTCCATCGAGTTGGTAAGGACTACACAAAGAAGTAAGTTAGTACACAACGCCAAAAAGGCGACAAATGTGCACACTGGCAGACACTTCAATTGTGTGGGTGAAAGGGAGAATCGCTGAAGAAAAAGCACCTGAAGAACAGAAAGAAAAACAAACAGACATTGGGTAACATTGTTGACTTTATTAGAAAGTTTGCTTCCAAAGTTAGCTCGATTCTTGCATGTCTAGCGCGTTCACTGCTGAATGCGTGCGCGGACAATAAGGAATAAGGATAAAGCGCGGGGAGCGGTGCGGTGCCGCCAAAGTTTGATGTAAGCTCACATCTTTTCTGTATACATAAATGTTCGCCTGTTGCGCTTGTATTTATCGCTACAACAAAAATTCGGTCGATTAGCTACAATAAAAGTGCTGCAAATGAACGAAAAGAAAAGTGCTGTCTGGATGAAATGGGGAAAAAAAAACTTGCACCGGACAACGCGTCGCGTCGCGTCGTGTCACGTCGCGTCGCGCCGACACTCAAAAGTCGAATTAAATTGAAAAGCGTCGACCATTATACATTTTTTCCGTTTCTATATTATATTTCTTACGTAAGGGTGGTTTGGGGTGCGCCTAGAGCGCACAAAGACAGAAGACAATAAAAGGACGACCAAATTTGATCGAATCCATTTAGTTAGCAAGCTGAAATTGCCTATAAAACATCCCCAGCTAGTAATTTTTTGGAATGAAACATGGAATTGATCTGAATTTAGTTGTGAAAAGTTTCCACAGAAATGTGTTTTTTAGTTTCCTTTTTGCAAGTTGCTAAGTTGTTTTTGGCGCTACTTTGGGAAAAGTGTGAAAGTGAAAGTGTGATTAATGTCAAAAGAAATTAGAATGACTAATAAAAGTGCGAAGCTTTTAGCTCGTTATCAGTAGAATGAACGAAGAAGGGCATCGTCCTATTGCAGTTGAGCTTGTAAAGTTTTTGATTAGGTACAGGAGCACTGAAAATTCTCGCTCAAGGTGCAGAAATTCAGTCAGCAGTCAAAAGTTGTATGTTTAATGTATATCTTTTTTATAGTGTATTTTAAATCATAATAATTACGTTTTTATTGTCTTTCTAAAATTCTTACAGTTGATCCTGCCTAAAAGTGAATTTAAATATTCAAAGCGAATTTAATAAATACGCCTAAATGTTTGTTATTTGTTACCTGTGAAAACTTAAAATGTATGTTAAGCTTTAAAAGTTTTTAGTTGCTACTGTACTGAGCTTTTTTGGTTCAGTTTTTTTCTTATTTCAGAAAATGCAATATAATAAAATAATCGATTTAGCACCGACTTTGAAATAATACAATATATTTATGCGAAGTGCATCTGTTCAAGTCTGTTCATTCAATTTTAAGTCAAAATTCTGAAACGAGTAAATTGTAAATAACCGAAATACTATTTCAATTAACTTGATTTAATTAAGTCGGTTTGAATTCAATTTGTTTGAGCACAACTATACGTTCTAGTTAAATGTTAAATTAGTATTTCTGGTGAAATAAATTCGCTTTTAATTTACACAAATTTGTTAGCTTCAAAACATCATTTGGTTTATCCGTTTACAGAAATTCGTTTGTGGGTCAAGTATGAATTATTAAAATCTCGTTGCATTCACAACAATATTTTAATTGCAAAATTAACAAAAAAGTTCAAAGACTTGGTAAATTATATATAATTAGTGTAATGTATATAATTATTAATTAGTGTTAAAAAAAACATCTAATTAATTAATATAGAGGAAAAATTCAATTTAAAAAATAGCCAAAAGAGAAGAAAAATTGTCACAATAAAACTTCTTTAGCCACGAGCTTGTTTTTAATTAAATCTCGCAGCTTCTTAAAATTTAATTGTAAAAGTTGTACCGAATTGTTTACAATTTTCTAAACTGCAGTAGTCCATTACCACCAAAGTGCGCGGCGAACAAAGAAATATAAACAAAAAATCGTTTGAGTTTGCATCTTACCATAAAGCGACGGTTTTATGATTCATATAGTATATTCACATCATCAAGTAATGGTTAATAAAATCTCACAGCTTATAGACACAAACATTACTCTCAAGGGCGTTCATCCGTACATTTGTATGAACGAAGTATGTGATGGCATAAAACGTTTAATTCAATTAAATTCAAGACTGATGAAAGCTTCTACGTAAAAGCTATCCAAATTAGAATTTAATCCGTCTGATTTTGTGGTAGTAACCTGGGTGAGTGGCAGCACTCGACGAGTGGAAGTAATGGGAGCTTTATGTGATAACTTGGTAGCTTTTTTAGGTCGGTAAACTTGTTGACTATCAACAATTAAGTAATGGTTTAGGATTGTTTAGGACGTGCATTTACGATAAAGTTAAGCTATTATTATCTAGAAGCAAATGTGGGTAAAACAATTTATTTTGAGTTCAAGTCTTCTTTATATTTTGAAGTACACTAATTTTACTTACATTTTTTTCACAAAATATGAGTGGAAAAAATTTTATAACGCGCTAAAAGTATATACAATATTTTTTAATTTAAATTGTTTTTTGTTGTTAGAAATTTTAAAAATGTTACGTGGTTTTGTAATTGTTTTAAATGAATTTAAATTGATTTGCATCTGATTATATGTGTATTTTGTGTGTACCAATAAAAATTGACTTTCCTTTAAATTCCTTTGCCTTCTAATAGTTATGTCTTGCATTTAGCTGTCTTAGAACCGTATGATGGTAACAGCAGCATCCAGCGTTGACCGATTTCAAATGCATTCTACAAATATATTTTAAGTCCTTTTCTGCACCTAGTGTTCTCTATCTTTTTCACTTTTCCTTAATTAACTTTGCATTGGTGAATAAAATAACATTTTGTGCTAAATAGGTAGAATGTTATTTTAATAAACCAACCCACAACCCTTATCTCCAACTTGATGTTATCAATATATCCTTTTCACTATATAGTGTTTACCGCATTGAATGGATCTTTATGTATATTTCTGTTAGTTTATGTAAATCTATTGACTAATTTGATTTTACCCTGTTTTAATTCCACAAAATCCACCACACCCCAGAAAGCAGAAACCTCCATTTTATATTCTTTTCAGTTTGGTATACTAAAAGTCAATTGAGCTTATAATCGATAATTTTCCTGTACAATTATTTTGTGTTTATGTATTCTGTTACATTCTGTCGGCTTTTCTTACAAAAAATTACTTCTCATTTTAGCCAGGATCTAACAAATTCACAACAAACAAAACCGACCGAGAAAAATCAATCCGCTTGCAGCAACGAACTAAAGCCGAGAAGGTATTGTCTGAGTGCGAAAAGATTAATTGAATTAACATAGAAATACGAAAATTGTTTGCCCTTTGGAAAGTGCACCAATATGATGTGTGTTTGTTTCCTGTACTGGAGAGGTGTGTTTCCATGTGTGAATTCAAACACATGAAGCGCACTCAAGTTCGCACTCTCCTTAGACAAACAGCATACATATTGTGGTACCGTTTGAAGTAAATAATGATGCAGATAGTCTCCAATCAGTATGGAATATCTCTCAAGATGCATACAAATTACATAGAAATTATTAACCGAATTAACAATTGTCTCTTGAATATGTTTGGAAATTTTCGCAAGAACGCAGTTGATTCATTTCTTTTAATGCTATTTAATTTATTGTTTGCATGCAATTTTAAACGCTTCGTTCAGAGTTTTACTGTTTGATTTGTTAATTAGATATCTATTTCTACATTTTTAATTATTGAATCTGTAGTATATTTTTGATTAAGAAAACACACTTCAAATGTCACGGTTTGTTGCTGCAGGCAACATCCTAAAATTTGTTATTTTTAGGTCCTTTTGTGAGCTATACAGTCGTCATAATTTTCCCACAGATAATCAACATTGGAATAACATTTTTGATGACTGATTACCAAAAGAATTTACAAGTCTAGCTTCATTTGCATTCGCATATGTTTTTATGATTTTAGTTTGAAAAAAGATCTTTTCTTCCTGTATTTCGCATAACACAAATCAATACAACCGCAATGCATAACAAAACCAGAGTTGAATCAGCGTTCAACCAGAAAGCCCGCATTTCAAAGTCAAAGCACGACATCAGATGTCGGTCTTATATAAATAGCCCAAAAATTTATGTGCCACTGCGAATGCACCGAATCAACCCACATAAACCCTTTGCCCGTAAAGTTGTCTCAGATGAATTCTATTTCGACAATTGGTTACACTCAAGTGTACATATCAACTGAAGCTGAAATCCCTTAAATGGCCGACCTTCCCTCCAGTTCTCTTTGCCAGTTTTGACAACATCGCTTCAAGCGATAATCCCCCGGCTAATTCCAACCGAATTAACAACTTACAGTGTACACTTACTTTTCCTTACTTAACGTTTCTATGCTGAATGAGTTAAAGATGCAATCGCACATGAAAGTGCTGTGCTGCCATTTTCAGTTGCACGAACTTGTCAACGGTGCACTGCTCTGCATTATTTCATTCATTCGAATTTGGGTCATAACCTCGCACTCATCCAGCTGCACATTTTATTGTCAATCTTGTTAGATGGACAAGATGATGCAAATGTAAATGCAGTAAATATGTCGCTCCAAAAACTAATTAAGTGGCAGCAGTGTTGTGAATTTGCTGTGGTAATGTTTTACTTTTCCATACTCTGCTTAGGGTTTCAATCCTTATTATACTGTTATTCACAGTTCAGGAATTTGGGACGATTAATTTTCCTTATACTAAGCTTACATCCAACTGTATTCGTTAGCTTTATCTGCAAATTAGAAAACATGTAAACGTGAGCGCGCCAATTCAACTAAAATAGTCTGTCGTTTGTAATTAGTCTTCCCATTTGCAGTGTCCATCACTATTAACGCATTTCTTGGATGCAATTTATCGTGCAGAATAGTTAAATTACAAGAAACATGTCGCTTCTGTAGTTGTTGTCTGACATAATGAAAAAGTCTATGGAATTGTAACTAATTAATAGTTTTTAATTTTAATTTTCCTTTTTTAATTTAATATGAACAAGTACAACGCTGCATGCATTTTTTTAACTTAATCATACTTTATGATAGTCAAGATTAAATTCCTTGTAGCCAATCAATATATTCAGAAAACTCAAAGAAGTCGTGGATGATGAATAGATAAGCCAAGTCGCCTATTGCCATAGT
Organism: Sylvicola fuscatus; assembly: GCA_026546915.1. NCBI lineage: Eukaryota > Metazoa > Arthropoda > Insecta > Diptera > Anisopodidae > Sylvicola > Sylvicola fuscatus. The sequence goes on along the minus strand of JANSTS010007576.1, from coordinate 1,834 downwards.
TTCCAATTACTCACCTGTAAAACAGCGCAGAATAATTACGAGCCGTCGGAAAAGCAATCAACTGCTGTTTTCTTTAATTATCCCTTTTCTCAGCAGAGACTCCTTCGTTACAACTTACATAAAAGAAATATTAACAATTAGTTGAAACACTAGGTCGATCGAGATAGTCATTAATTACTTTACTTTTAACAAACAATCGATATCTAATATCTTTTATGTTTTTACTAGTTTTAGTAACCTAATTGATTTTATGTTTGTATGTGCCAATTAATTATATAAAGTAAACGGACGAAGCTTTTTCTTAAGGTTAAACTTTTTTGTGAATTTTCCTCACCAGCAAACATCTTCTTTTTTTTATTGCGAAATTAATTAAAATAAATCTTAAACCCAAATATTTGTGTTTTTATTTAATTCAATTTTTTCCGTTTGCATATTACTATCAGCGACAGAGTTAACCAAATTTCATTAGTCACAGTTCTATGCTGATTTATTGATTTGCTGTACATGAATATCTCTTCATCTTCTCGTCTATTGTTAGCCACTCTTTGTATATTTGGTGAATTGGTGGGCATTCGATTACATTTCGATCAATATTGGTACTATTTTTAGGCAGGTTGGAGGAGGCGCACGGTTTTCTGTTTTACGTTATTGAGTACTTTTGTTGTGTGTGACATTAGGAAGATTCTTTACATAAATAGAACCAGCCATTCAGTTGTTTACCATAGACATTTTTTTAATATTTATATTTATAATTTATGGCAATAGGAATAAAATGTATGTTACGATGAAAAAAGAAACCAAATTATTATTCAAAAATTCCCAATTTCGATCTGTTAATCATAAGCATCGTTTAATGTATATTGAAAATTTTGTAGTTATACCACTAGTCCCATATATTTGATGTGCATTTATGATTTATGTTTTATTCCTGTAATTATATTTGTACCAATGATGTGTCCACTTACCTTGCACTTTAGAATATTGCACAAATTCTATATATAACTATTCCATGACATGAAATGTTGCTCCGCTCTCCTTGTTTTATGTTAAGTGAATATCCGACCATGTGATGTCAAAAGTGTAATCTATGTGCCTGTCTTGTACGCGTGTCTCGTGAAATGGGTGTTATAGATGATTGATGTGACCTAAACAGCTGTTCCACTCATAAAAATACACTATGTGAATCTATGACACACTTTCTTCCTCAACTTCTTTAATGTCTTCCTTCACTACACATTCTTGCCATTTCTGCGAATGCTGTACAGATCGTAATTATTGATAAATTGAGATTCCTTGCAACAAATTTTAAGTACAAATTAAAACTTTTGCATTCACCAAGAACTCTCCTATTCGCTACTTATCTGCAAAATGAATCCTATTGAACTTGTATTCTTGCTGCCATAGTTGCAGGACTCATAAGGCAAGAGATTGCATGCACTTACTAATCTATTTTCCGCTATGTGGAAATCTGAACACAATCCTTTCGCTACCATGAGTATACATTTTATAATGAATAGCGGCAGCACTAAGGAACAGGAAAGTTTGCTATCAGTTTGTAGAATTTCTAGGACTTTGTTTTAAACATATTTATTATTTGCGAAAACTGATGGATTATGATGATTTTAAGGGATAATGGAAAATGTGGTTTAAATTCAAACGGTAGAAATATTTTGTGAATAACACACAAAATGCAGACATTTCTTTAAAATGAAAAATTACTTGAATTTAGGTCATAATTCCCTCAGTCAAATAAAAAATATCTGCCAAATAAATGAATCTTTATTTCTTGCTATTTCACACAAAGTGCGACGTCAGGGGAATAAAAGAGTTTTTT
>JANSTS010007575.1:0-12039 GCA_026546915.1 Sylvicola fuscatus | reverse complement strand
CCCAGTTCGTGTATTGTCCTGGAACTGGGATTAGCCGTCGTAGAATTGGGAGTGGCTAACGGTAAATTTAGAAATTTTCCGAAAGGGGCGTGGTAATTTATCGTTAGCCACGCCCACTTTGGGGCGTGGCTAACGGTAAATTTAGAAATTTTCCAAAAGGGGCGTGGTAATTTACCGTTAGCCACGCCCACTTTGGGGCGTGGCTAACGGTAAATTTAGAAATTTTTCAAAAGGGGCGTGGTAATTTACCGTTAGCCACGCCCACTTTGGGGCGTGGCCAACCTTAACCCCACCTATTTTCCGGACAATCTTAAGCCCGCCCCTTTGGTAGGCGTGGCTTACATTGGACACGGCCACTCCCAATCCTAGGACATCTAATCCCAGTTCCAGGAAAATACTAGAACTGGGAATAGAAGTCCTAATCCTGGAAGTTCCATCCCAATTCCTAGACCCAGTCACAGTCCGAAGGATTGGCCTGAGTCCCCCAGAACCAATCCTCGGAGGTGAACAGAGTCTCCCACTCCGGTATACGACTTCCAATCCCAATTCCTAAATGAGGACTCTCCCTCTGAGTCCCCATCCTGGAAATGGAATTGGGAGTCCCATCCCAATATCCAGACCCAGCCCAGTCCCAGAACTCAGTCTGAGACCCCCAGACCTAGTTCCAGGACTCAGACTGAGCCCCAGGGCTCCTAGACGTCTAACCCCCACGCAGTCTGGAGCCCGACTGCTAATTTTTTCTTAAGGCGACAAGTATTTATAGATAAAGAAATTTGCATGTTTATATATTACACCACGATTTGCCTAAATCGTCTTAAACGGTTAACATTCATCAATTGCCGCGATGTAGGCGTTATGTCAATTGCGTGTCTCCACTATCAGCTACTCAATGTCTCAACCAATACTTACTAAGGACAAATACATTTTTAAATCGAAAAATATTGGCGAGTAGAAGACGTAATTCACAGCAAATACGCCTTAGATTGGGAGTTCTAAATGCAGTGAAACGCCAGGATATAAAGAGACTCTGAACAAGGATCGATGAATTGCTTGTTGTCACACAAAATGTCGATACAAAGTAAATAAAATGACTTTGATTGCAGCGATTCAGGCGTTCAGTAATTTTGTCATCACGAAATCATGAAATTTTGGCCAGATGCTCCTTAAGACATTAGACAACTGTCTTGAAAGTCACTACTTACCTGCGATTAAACTTAATCATAACATTTATTTTTGTGTACACGGTCCTTTTGAGGACCACAAACTTACTTTGTCAAAAAGAATATGATACCATTAAAACGAATATTAAAAAACATGATGTTTAATTTTTCTTATAACTTTTGTACATATTTAAGTCAAACGCATAAAACATAGTTTAAAATTCGAAAACAATTAACGAACCTTTTTTAATAAAAGTAAATCGTTAAACCACTCACGACGAAAATTTGAATTGTCTAGTAAGAATTATGTGACAAAAAGCGACAACGGATAACATTTAAGACCGCTTATCGTTTTTTTTTAAATAAATATTAATAATAAAAACATAAAAAAAATTATAAACTAAAAATTTGCTTGCGCCCACTGGTGATGGTTATGAACAACAAGCGTAATTGGAAAATGTCATATTATGTAAATTATGTGTGACTGATGAGTTATGACTTATAAGTTGGCTTCAAAAAGGAACAATGAATGAGAGAAATAAGAATTGTGAACATTTGAAATTTGCGATTTGCACCTGATTGGGGTTTTACAATCACCGCTTATAAGTTAAAAAGCGTCATCTTTCTAGTTTCTTAGCAAATGGCAAGGAGTTCTTGTCTCTATCAACTAAATTCTTAATGTTTTCATAGTTTGTGTATGTTTAAAATTCATAACTATCTCAAGTCTTAAAGAGTTTGTTTCTTATATTAAAATAGACTAAAGAAAGTGTCAAAATTATAAATTTACCTCGGTTCCATAATTCACATATTGAAAGACAGAGTTTGTCGCATATTGAGTCATCCAAAGTAAGAACTTAGAACTGGGCGAGTTGCTCCAGCTGCTTACAAGAGTTTCAATTGTTGTGTACAACTTGTACAGCACAGGACTGGGTTTGCGAATGCCTGGATTTCACTTCAATGAAATGGGAGAGCTGGTGCTGAGTGCTGTTGAGGATGTGTCAGTTGTCGACGTGTACGACCTGGCCTCGGATATTGGTAAGGAGTGCGAGAAGATCATTGATTTGTTTGGCGCCGATTCGGTGACGTCGCTAATGCCAAAGGTGATAAATGCACTGGAAATGCTTGAGGCGATGGCGTCACGCAACGAACGCGAAAATAGTGTTGTCCAGGAGCTGAATGATCGTATAACACAGTTGGAGAGTGAAAAAATTGAGAAGGCCATCTTCAGGGAACGATTTCAAAAAGTAAGTGTCGCTTTTAAATGAATTTTGGTTTTATGAATATCTCGAGATCATGTGATAGGACACGCAAATCGGCTCTAATTAGGATTAATGGTCTTTTGAATTTTATCTTTGGCGCGATTGTCGTTTATCAGGCGATTTTATTTACTTCGCAATAAAGGTCACATTATACTGTCGTTTAATTTCGATTAGTACGCTGATCTCGTCATGCCTGAGAGATTAAAGAAATGATTAATTTTAGGAAATCGAAACCATTGAAGAACAATGGCGAACCGAGTCAAGCGAACTGGTGGCGATGGTAAATCAACTGCAAGAGGAGAATCGTCGCATTCAAAAGGATCAAACAGGCGAAGCAGATGTTCAGGAAGCGACAAAGAAGACAGCCAACAACATCACATCGACGCACTTGATTAATGAATCATCAACGAATCTGTCTTCATCGCCCACTGACTTGCAAATGCTGCAGAGGATGCGTGCGCAATTAGATAAGACTCGCAACGAACTTAAGCAAAAAGATAACTGTCTTGAAGAAAAACGTGCAGAAATTGAAAATGTTTGTTTCCATCTTACCAAAATGAATAGCATATGTTTTCTAAAGTTCTGTAATTACAGCTACACATGCAATTAGATCGCCTTAAAGTGTCCAGTAGGGAAATTCGCAAGCGCCAGAAGCTGTTCCAAATGCAAGTGCGCACCCTCTGCGAAGAGCGGGCTGACTTTTTAGCCCAGCTACAAGATCAGCATCGCGAGATTCTGGCGCTGCGTAAAAATCTTGGAATTGCGGAAAAAGAGAACGAAGACTTGTCCCTCGAATCCTTAGAAGACGACCCGAACCGGCCAAGATACACGACCGCCGAACTAAAAGATTTGATCAACGAACGTGACACACTCAAATCGAAGATAGTTGATCTCGAAGAGCTGATGGGACAAACCGAAGTGGAGGACGACAAAACTGGTGACACGAAGCAACCGACCAAATTGGAAGAGCAGTAAGTGTCTTGTCTAGCTATTGTACTCCATTGTCCTATTTGTAAACGTGGCAGGGGTTTTTTAGACTTCCAGAAGACGATCCTCCAGTCCAGGGGCCGTTACCGTTTGAGCCAGACGATGCTCCCTGGAAAAAAACTAACGAAACAGGAATCAGGAAATTGTACATGCACCTTCACTTGGAGACATTTCACCTTTTCATAACGTTTTTTTGTTTTGGCTTGGCAGTTTTCGCAAGCTGTTTTCAGAACAAGGAAGTGCGGGATTCCCTCGTCGCTCGCTATCTACACTATCTAAAATGGCTCTGTCTACTGGCACTGGCGACATCTCCATCTGAATGTCGTATTTCTGATGCAACCGTCACAGCAGCGTCTAGCTTATGCAAATGCTCTCTCCGAAATCCGGCGAATTTCCTCCTTGACTCCACAGGTAACTTGGACATTTGGTTTATTAAATGATCTTTTTGACTCAATCTAGTTATGTAGAATTTGTTGTGTGTTGTTATGTTAAGCAAAGAAGAATTTATTAGCGCATTTAGCAGGTGTTTTGCTAAACCAGTTAGAGAGTTCCATTTATCGGACAAAAAAAAAAGCGTTCCATGTTCATTATTAGTTAACACCAGACGATGCATCGGCAGGTGTGAAGTGTGTACGGCTAAAATTGTAGCCACCTTCCTAATTGCCCAATTATATGTCAAATGATTACAAATCGATAGTTCATTAAGGCGACACATGACAGCCAGGTAGAAGGGGGGCACATCGAACAAAATATTCTTAGAACACGTCTTTAGCCGCTAAACGCAGTATCACAGCCCATTAACTTCGGCTATCATGACATTTAATTACGTGGTGCTGGCTGCTTTCCGGTTTATAGTTAAAGTTCACGTTTGCATGTATTTGAGCCGTCAGCCAAGACATTTAGACGGTCTCATTTGACGATGCTCGCAGTGATTTTTGTGGGCACAAACCTGTAAAGTACTTATTTAATATATTCAAAGACAAACTTTTGTTGCATTTATTGAGACTCGTTGTTGTTTGATTCGACTAAATTGTCTTAAGGGCATTTTTTGCACCAATTTCCATAGTTTTATTCAAATGCCAACCCCAAAGAAAGCTTTCTTCGTCTAACTACTTAAGATTTAAAGCCGTGGGAGCATCAAAATGAAGATACTTACTGAGTGATGTACATTTTATTTAAATTCCGATATTAGTTGTTACATTAAAATAGAATGGCAAATTCTGTTAAGTAGTTTGTACTGTTTTTTAGTATATTGTGATATTCCAGAGGGCTCTTCCAGATGAGTAAAACAAAAGACACTGTAGGTTTTTTGGTAGTTGTGCGTTAACAAATTGAATTTAGATAACCCAACTAGTGGATTCCGTTGAACATGTAAATTATCAAGAACATTTCAAGAACCATGGCGTTCTCATCTTTATACAGTAACCAGTAAAAGCGATGAATGCATTGGCTTTTCACATATCGTGTAAACAATTGTACTCTTAACAGAAAATAAAGGATGAAAAACGGAAACAATTTTATTATACAAATATGAATATTTATAACCATTTATTGATAACATAAAAAAAAATTATAATAAATCATGATTATTGTGCCAATGAATTTTGTTTTCTTTGATAAGATCCTCAATATCCGTGTAATCCGAATTTAATTCAGTACCGTTAACGTGTTTTTATGTTGAAAGGTGAGTACAATTTAATCTTCCACGTCTTTAAGTTCTTATATTGAAAATCTTAATGTTACATGACCGGAAAACAAAAACAATTAATCCGCAGAAAATGTTGTTGCTGATAACTTTTAAATGTGTCCAGCCTTGAGAAGCAGAGTTAATCTACAAATAGACATTATGTACTTAAAGGATCAAATTACCTGTTCGCGAGTTGCTTGGCCTCCTTGTTGTACAGTCGAAATAATAAACCGTTTAATTATATTTGTTTGCCAGTTTTATTGTATCAATTAATTATACAACGCCAGTTTCATCATTTGCGACAGTATTGTTATCAAGTTAACAATTTATAAACGTTTGATCTGAGTTGGTCAGTGACAGTTTGCTGGTTGGTGGAATCAAAGGGCTGCAACAAAATCGTTTGGAGTCGCTATTAATCTCAGAAAATCATCTCAATTTCACTTCATAAATAAATATTTCTCAATCGCCAGCCGCATCCAAACGACAGCACATTTTCGGTGTGACTACATGAATGCACTCAACATCAACAGATTTCTACATTTAAATACACGCACATTGCACATAACAAATTTACATGGAATTATACATATATAATTGTACAGGAGGAGTCATTTGTCGTCACTCGTGAATTTTGATGGCTAAGATTGTTAAAGATAAGTAATGTCGAAAAGCGCGCACACCACACACTGGGAGGGAGGGAGACACTCAACGGATGCACCGGATTACCTGAACCAAATCTGTCTGTATGCAGATGTGTTTATGAACAACAATGTTATTACTAGTTAGTTACAATTGGAAGTTGGACTGGGATTAGTGTTAATCGTTATGCCACTTAGACAATGAGTACACGGTGATGGCGGACAGTGGGTAAAAAGCATTTGCAGAAGCGTCATTTGCCGCCGATGCCGACGAGCGTCTCATCCAAGAGCTCCTCATCGGTAATACACGGTGAGTTTGATGAGTGCGGTGATGGAATGACAAGCGGTGAAGGCACCGGCGACTTAACAATATGTACCTGCACTGAGGGTGGAGTGGTCTTTTGTCGCATTGCCGCTGTCGCAGCCGCAGCCGCTTGTTGTGGCATTTGGACGCCGGCCCCACCGACGCCCGCTAGCATGGGACGCTGTATGTCCAACGGTGGCAGAACGTTCATTGGATCGGCGATCATTTTCGTGGCAGAAAAGTCCAAGACACCCTCGGCTGTCTTATTATTGCAGGTGTCGTTTAGCAGCATTGAGTTGCTGGCGGAGTGCGTGTTAGGTGGCGCTGATGGTGGTCTCATCATTGACGGGTGAAAAGCGTTGTCGAAATTGTTCAGGTGCCGCGACGTCTCCGACGAGGGTGACTTGTCTCTGTGGCCCAGTAATGGCGATGGAAAAGCCGGCGCGACCGTGTTGGTCGGCGTTGATGGATTCGACATGGAAAAGTGACGATTGGCGGCAAACTCCTTACCAAAACTGTGCACCGTGTCGCTGGCTGTGTGCAGGCCAAATTTGGCAGTGTTGCTGAGCGGCGGTGATTGCGATGCATTGGAGGGCGAACGATGTCCCAAAATGCTATTGGCGCCAGCCATTTTGCCCAAGCTGCTGGCTGCCATTGCGTACGGCAAAGCCATGGCTTGTTCGGGTGACATTTTCAGAGGAAACGGATACTTGTCTTTACTGAAAAAGTCCATTATCATCTTGGTGGTCGAGTCATTAGAATTGAATCCACTGTTACCGGTTGGCGAGCACTGCTGCAACATGGATGGAGTGTTTGGAGCTGACAATGAGGACGACATCAAGTTAGGCGTTCGGTTGTCTTTTTTCTCGGCAGCACTTTCACTGCCAGTGGCTGACCGTGCGGACAATTTTGGTATTTGAAAGTTGGTGTCCAACGTTTTTATGAAATCCATGGTTTGGGCATTTGTGGTCAGACCAAGCATCTTCATCACGTCCACTGTGGAATTGGCCTTTGAACTTTTACTTGACTTATTGTTGACGCTATCTTTTCGATTAATATCGCTACTGCTGCTATTAGACGTTTTAGAAGATTTGGTCGAGGGCAGACTGCCGGAGGAATGAGATTTTTGAAAGCTCAATTTCGACGACTGACCGCTCGACTTGCTGCCGGAAGCTGATTTTTTTACAGATGTACTGCCTGATGAGCTGGTCAATTTTACACTACTGGACTTATTAGAGGATGGTAAGCCAGGCGACGACACCTTGCTGCTGCCTTGTGAGCCACTCAATTGGTGAGAGGGAGATCCAGAGGACTCTTTTGTTCGAGTTTTATTTATTGTTATTTTAATACCATCGCTGCTTGGCTTTACCATATATTCGCTGTTTTTCGTCGAGGAGCTAGAAGACGACGACGATGAAGAATCTAGAAAATTTGAATGGTCAATTATTCATAATCCATATAAAATACAATAAACTAAACATACTTGAATCGTGGCCGGTGGTCAGTGGTGGGCCTGCTGCAAGGGATGGCATTAAAGCGCCGGAATCGCAACTGGTTATGTTAGTTGTACTGAAGTTGTCCAAAGCAGAAGAGAGATCAAGCTGCTTAAGTTTTCCACTTGAAGATTTAATCTTGGGACTGGCATTTCCACTCGAAGATCCTCCTCCCGAGGTGTACTTCTTACCCTCTTTGTCTTTGCTTTCTTTTTTCGATTTGTCGCTGCTTTTCGAGCTTGGCGAGCTAGCTGCCGACTTCAGTGCAGACATGCTTGGTTTGCCGGAACCTCCGGCACCTGTTACACCAGAGCCGCACTGTTTTGGCGAAGAGATTCCATACATTCCCTGTTTTGGGCTATGCAAACCCTGGTGCTTTGGACTGCTATGGTGTCCAGGTGAATGCTTGGGACTAACTTTGCTCTTCCCTGACGGAGATGACGAGAACTTGCGTATTAAATGCGTGGGAGAAAGTGGCGCATCTGGTAAAGGTATAGTTCCCGGTGTCTTCGTGGTGGCTGTGGCTGGCCGAGAGCCTGAGTCATTCCGATGCGCAATTTTCTCGGGCGGGCCCATTGGCGTGTCGTCACGTTTTCGTTTGCGTTTCTTCGACTCCGACTTGCTGTCTGACTCTTGTTTCTTGGAGCTAGATTTCTTGTCCTTGTTAGAGGACGTCATTGGTGCACTATTTATGGGTGTGATCGTGATTGACGATGGTAAGTTTTGCGACGGAGTTGACGCAATCGGAATTATCTCTATTCCCGGCCTCCGCTCCAGTCCCATGCCCGAGAGGACGCTGCTCATGCTCGTCATTGTGGTTGTCGTTGAATTGATTGCTGTTATACTAACCGATGGTGTGAACATTGTGGTGCTGATCGAATCGCTCTTCAGCTGATTGTCGATATCGGCGCTGCCAAATGTCTTCGTGCTACTGCTAATTGTACTTGTGTGTGACGCAACAACTCCGTGTTCCGATTTTTTCATATTGTTGTTTTTACCCAAAGAGGTGGAGTCGTTGCCACCTGCATTGCTGTCATCCAGTGCGCTGCCGCTTGACGTGTGACCGCCACTGCTGCTGCTGCTGGTTGTGCTCGAACTGGTCGTGCTGCTGCTGCACGAGGTAGTGCTCGAATTCGAGCCACCCTCAAGCAGCAGATCAGACGGCTGTGTTGTGAGCGTTGATGACGTTGAATGCTGCTCTGCCATTGGTCCCGCTGACATCGTTGTTGCAGTAGCGGTAATTGCCGTGGCAGGCATTTGCGGATGTGTGTGTTCGCTCTTTGGGTCCATCCAAAAATCCTCCGTGCGTCGTCGTTTGTTGGATGTGTCCATGTTCATGGATGCTGAATGGCCGGTGCTCATGTCGCAGTTGCCCATTCCATAGAAGTCGGTTGATGTGCTCGCATTAGTGTCACTATCTCCGCCCATATATGCACTTTGATGGAGATCTGCGTTGAAGTTGGTGTTCATTCCCATAGGGTTTTGGATTAAACCACCGACACTGGAGACGCCTCCACTATTGCCAACATAACCATTGCCACCAGAAGATTTATTGTTTGAAAAGTCATTAACATTGTTACCAGATCTGGAGCCACCTGGTTCCGTTGGCCCTCCTAGCGACATGCTGAAGTTTGAACCATCAATATTGCGCTGACTAATGCTGTTCTCCTGCTTCCACTCATTGAGCAGCGCACGCAATGTCACCGGAATAGACATGCTCTTCTGGATAATCTTTGTCAGCTTGGCCGCAATCAGGTCATAGTTTCGTGATAATGAGTAAATAACGCAGGAGATGCTGCCCAATTCATTAAACAAAAATTCCACAGTTGCTATGGATTCCTCGAATGGATGTTCCAATGTGACGGAAATATGTTGCGTGGAAACGGCATTCAGCTCAAACATGGTGGTCGTCTCAAGATCGAATCGATTGGATGTGCTGGTTGTTCGCACACAACTGGAAATCAGCGTGTTGAAAACGATCTGCTGGCGCAGTATATTCAGAATTTGAGGCACATGTGATGGTTCGGTGAACGCCACACTCTTAATGACCGTCCCGTTCAGACTGCTATTCTCTGTCATAAAATAGCAATGCTTTTGATCGGGTAGGGCAATGAACATGCCCTTGGACGGGGCGATCTTCTGCTCGTCGGGCATCATTGTTTTCGCGATAAGGGCCATCATAGGCGTTTCCGATAGTGACGATACGGGAGCATTTTCTCCCGTGATGTCTGTTATTTCGCGTATTTGTTGAGCCATTTTGGTGCACAGTGGCATAGGAGCACTGAGCCGCAACACAAATGTAGCCGGCAGCATTGTGCAGTTGTGGTTGCTGATTGGGGTGTAATTTTGCGTGCTGCGACCCTGTATGTCCTTATTGATCGTAAGAAGCGGCTGAATTTGAAGCTTGTTTACAGCCGACGATTCAAGATTTACTGTCACGTAGGAGCCGATGTTTTTAGCACTAATCAGCTCAACTGAGAGTGGATTCAGTGTCTTTTTATCAATATCCAGTAATTGATATGGCGACACAAAGTAAGTTAGTTTCATTGGATGGCCTCCGCGTCGCTTCTGCAAAATACCAACAGCCGAATGCATCAACAATTGGTACGCGTCTTGGTAGAAGTTCTGCATAGAAAACAAGTTGGCCAAGTCAGTTTCCAGCGCCTGTAGGGCTACGAATGCTTTGCTTTTAATTTTGGGTTCAGCATTTAGCTGATAAATAGATGCCAATCCTTCAAGTTGCGATGTAAAATCGGTGAAATCTCCATTCAACAGGCTCGTCACTAGTTCACTACATGACTGTTGTTCAATCTAAGGAGAGACAAATCAAATCAATATTTCAATTCAAGGAGAAAACTTCTCTTTAAGGTTATGTACCTTGCACTCATGATGTACTTTTACATCTTGCACCATTCCGGTTGAATCTAACATAATTTCGACGTAAAACATGTCAGAAGAAATGAACAGCCCACTGGAATCATCCATAAATTTAAGGCCCAACTGCCTGGACAAGCTCTCTAGCCGCTCGATTAGACCTTGCCGGTTGGTCACCTTGATGCAGTGCTGCATGCTGTCCAAGCATTTCTGCAGATTCGATTTTTCTATTGCGTCCAAGGCGTAGCGTTTCTCCAGCAAAGACATTCGCATCGCTTTTGACAGCTCGGGAAATGTCTTGTGCTGGGACGTCTTCGTCCTCAGACGTTCCATCAGCAACTCCATCTGCCATTTTTTATTCTTGTCGTTGAGTATTACATGCGGTGATGTCCCTAAAATTACAAAACAGAATTATCAAGGCGCTCCAATTTTTTTTTTGCCAACACGCAGATTTTCTATGCAGGCCAACCAAAGTTTTCGGCTGGCAGTAATGCACGCTCACCACTCGACTTAGCGCTCATGGTGTCGATTATCGGCCGGGTTAGGTGTGCAAATTTCCTAGCAGCTCCATTGAGTTTGATGCACTTGCACTTAGCACATATTTAAATGAATCAATTCGTAAAGAAAAACAAGCGTCCTCAGCTAACCAGTAACCACTACAATTTGCAGTTTCTTTATTAAATTCCAAAAACTCAATGGCATAGACAATTATAAAATCGTATATATATATATATATATATATATATAATCATGGCTGCCAACTGTAAAAAAAGAACACCTAACTCTCTTTTTACGCGGTAGATACGTTTCTACGACAATCATTTTTTATGAGGAAAAAAATTCAATTTAATAAATCCTTGGAAAATAAATATTAGTTAAAAATTATTTTATTTAATTATGCAGGAAACTCATTTCGTGGTGAAAACATTCCGTGGTGAAAACAGTTTACTCTATAAAAATATATACAAAAATTATATATATATACATATGTATATAAAGCCGCCTATGACTCTTTTGTCTCATGCTTGGGGATCAAGACTGCTCTGCAGGAGTTAGGACTCAGGACCTACTATAAGAGGAAGATTCAGTTTTGAACAAGTAGTACAGCACGTCAGTTGTGTTTGAAGAGTCATAAAAAAAATTAAGTTACAAAATATTACTTCATCAGAATTCCTTCAACGGTTATAATATGTAAGTCAAACACAATAAAAATGTTTCGGTAGATTCATAAGTAGAAGAGTTAAAGTTAAATATTATAGAGTATTTAAACCCTTTATTTTGAGTAATTTTTCCAAACTGGCTTGGTTGAGTTGTTCTTAAGTTAAGGTTGGTGATCTAATCTTTAAAAAACAAGTGGCCAAAAGTCTTCATTTCAAATAAAGCAGTTTTGCTGCAATCTTTTAATATCAACAAGGGTAGAATAATTGATAAAAACGTTTTCCGTTATCCACTGTTTATTTACAAATGAACATGGAAATGTTCATGGTCCTTAATTGAAGATAAATTCCTTAAGACTTTTCGTTAACCGATCTTTTAATTTCCACAAAGTATGTTTAATGTAAAAATTTTCCACCATCAACGGTTTCGTCAGATTAACAATTCATCTTAAACTTTTTTTTATTTATGCCTTAAGAGGG
>JANSTS010007574.1:0-12043 GCA_026546915.1 Sylvicola fuscatus | reverse complement strand
ATTGTTTTTTAGTAATATTAATTAAGACAGTTATTAAATGCGTTTCCGTTTTTTTTAAGGTAATGACCATTGTCATTGTTATTTTTTTTACGAAAAATAATTTTTTTGAAATTAAATTTTATCAAAAAACCTCTTTTTAAGTTTTAATAAAATATTTCGGTCATTTAGTTCGGAAGTTACAGACCAATGATTGCGAAATGAGGTTTTCGGCCCACTGTGTGACGTATTGACATCCATTTTTGGTCACACAGACATTTTTTGCGACCACATTTTTGGGCTCAGGGGGTGTCAAAACGTGTTTCCTCATCATTAGATTTTGTTGTCAAAAGCCTTGGATAAAAAGAGTACGTATACTACCCCATATCGTTTTTTTGAAGAAAAAAAGTCCGATCTGGTTGGTACGTATATAACTGAAAATTGGAGTATTTGTTTGAAATAAAATGTAACAATCCTAAAGACATTTATTAGATCGAGCCCCTAGTAAAGCTGTTATATATTTAATATAAGATAAATATCAAATATAATCAACAAAACAAACAAAAGTTCATCTTTCTGAAATGTGCGAAATCGTTATTTTTAAATCATTTTTTATAGTTTAAAATGGAATACAAAAGTACCAAAAACACCCATTTCATTCTTCTACCCTCAAAAGAACAACTTTTAGTTGTTTATATATAACTAAGTATTGCGCCGTCTCTCCCTGCAGCGTATTTAAAATACTAACAGTTGAGTTTCAGAAAAGTATTCTGGTCCACAAAGTATATGCAATGAAAATATTATTATTATTATTGCAGAATGAATTATGAATATAAATTTATAAATAAAAATTATAATATAAACTTTAGTAAGATATAGATTAAAATTGTCCTTCATAAAATGTATTAGCAACTACGAAAGATACGTCTCGAAACGAATTTTATAATTTTCAAACTTTGTTAATATCGTTTGCTGAAAACAAAGAAAAATCCGATCAGCATAATGCCATGTCAACCCTTTGAGTGAACCCTTAAGGATGGTTTTGCTATCCAAATTTTTTTTTATTAAGTATGCTTGGTGGAATTTATGTTTATCTATAACATGGTTTGCACACTGTTTCGCTTTCCCGGCCGATTAAAAAATATCGCAGCAATGTCGACCAAGGCAAGGGCAACCGAGCCTTTATCGAAAACATGGTCAAGCAATCGTCGTGGGTGTTGTATGGGCAAAGCAGATGCAGTCTTAGCGCGATTTAAAAGTGCTACGTGATGTACTCGATGAGATAAGCACATTTATTGCCAACTAATCATCATTCGTTTATCATAAAGTAGCGGCTGCCGCATTATTTATAGCCTTTTGGAGATTACTGTGATTAATTGATTTTAATTCAATTCAAGTTTAGTAATTAATGGCGAAATTTTATTGGCCAATTTAAAAATAATCCGTGGGAAACTGTGCGATATTTAAAAACAACACAATTTTTAAAGGAATGAATGGCTCCAAAACAAATATGCCTTTAGGACTTTAAGAGACCTAACCAGTGCCAAATATCGATCTTAATTCAGTAGTAGCAGATTCTTGTTGCCCTAAAATTCCATTCGAAAGTTAGTGAATGTATCGACTGAAGGGGTTATTCCAAAGTCATGGCCGCATTACAACACACGCACAATTTCTAGGCATCAGCATTCAGCATGCAGATAAAATCACAGTTCACTCTATACATTTTTTATATTCCTGATGTTGATGGTCTGAAAAGGATTTATACCACCTATGTATGGTATAAATTGTTATATGGTTTGGTTTAGTTTTTCCAAACAAAACGTAAAAAATTCTAAGTACAAAATTGTCCCACATAAAATGTAAATTACGTTGGCTCTCTAATTTTTGCCAGTACGCAATTGGCTCAGCAAAATGTAGCGCTTTTTACGCGTCCTATGTGTGCCTATATGTGAAATATTTGGCCGCGCAAATTTGACAGTTTCATACAAAATATATATGAAACAAAAAATTATTCTAATTAATTACTGTGCTTAAAACTGTCACTTTATATTGGAACCATATAATCGTCTCAATATTTCGATTATAGGTACGATTTTTGTTTCATTTTGTTATTGTATGCCATGCGACAAATTGATGCAGAATCTCGAAACCTCTGACATACTCGTAACGAGTTGAAGCTAATTCTATTGTTTTCCCAGTCCCATTATGTATTTACAGCAGTACTTAATAACCAAATTAAATTAACAAAACAGAATTCCGTATTAACTATAATTATACCAAAATCAATTAGGAGTGCTAACTATTCAGAACGAAACACTTGTACAATATGTAAAAAAAGAAACCCTCCGTCATTGATGTTTGTCTTCTAATCACTTTCACTGTCGGCTCACGGCCTATTCTATCCTTTCTGAAAATAGAACGAACAACTCCTATGTGTTGTTACTTCTTACTATTTTTGACCCTTTTCCTCTAAGCACTCCACATACATGAGACAATCATTGGAAATTGATCTCATCGCCGAGTTTTTTCTGTGTTGCCAACACTAATACAACTATACCCAAAGCATTCACATGTGTTTACACTACCCACTAGAGTACACTCTACGCAGGCACACGAGATATCTTACAAGCATCCGAATGTATATTAATTAGGGGTTTTGTTTCATTTAATTAAATGTGCTCACGAAATCAAGACGTCGGTTATGGTATGAGGCTGATATTATACATAGCTTATTGCAAACCAATATCTATGTACACAAACATACCGTTTAAATAGCATAAACAAATTATGACTGATCACTGCGACTGCATAGTCGCGTTCAGTGCAACCCATCAATCAGTGGTGGGTACTCTAGACTCTACGAGTCTAGATTCTAGTTAGTCGAGTAGTTTAATGCGGTTATGTTCGGAGCGTTGCGTCGCGTTGCGCTATGGTATTTTACGCTAGATATTATTATGCTTTGTATGCTGCTGAAAAGTACAGCAGAAGTAATTAGAATCGCTTTATTTGGTCGGCGCTGCAAAGTAATGTCATAAATAGATATTTGGACGCGTAAAAAGTGCTACGAGCGCTACATTTTGCTGAGGGAACTGCATTCTGAAAAAAAGTAAAGGGCAAACGTAATTTTTTGCTACGCTTAACGTCGCCGTAATTATATACATTTTATATGGGAGAATTTTGTACTTTTCAGCTGCGTACTAGGCATTAGCAAATAATATTCACTCTATTAGGTCGTCTTCGATTTGACAACACGCACACTAATGCCGCTATGAGTGTGTTAGATGTAGGTGGCGAAGAATCGAATTTCGATGTTCCGAAATAAGCGAAATTTAGCTCTGACTTAAGGAAAGACTACCACTCAACCTCATATAAGTCATACTCATCTTAATGCTTTGCCTTATTGTCTTGCTTCAATTGAACAACAATGCGGGATGGATTACCGTTTCTTTTTTAGTTTACCAATGTCACAATAGTTCACAGATTATAGTTATGTTGATGGTTGCGGGTTAAAATTTTCGTTTGCCGCTCGTTATTAATTCTTAATCGTTTTACTAAACCAGAAACCAGTATTTAATTAGTAACTTTCTAACTATTATATAAATGGAGTTTAAATGTAAGGTTTGACAGATATACATATACAGTTTTAACACTTTACTTTTTGACCATACTTAATATAACTAATTCAAAATTATTTAACGTTCTGAATTCTGAAGTTTAATTTTTTTTTTAATGAACAGGTGTCATTTATTTTGATTGAGAAAACAAAAGTCTGTTATTTAAAACAAAATATTTCGAATTATTATAGCACAAAGAAATCGAAATGTCGAGTGCTATCAACCAATTAATGTAAGAAAACTGGTCAGCACGTCATATAAAGATTATAACGAACAATCAATCAAGAAGTTCTAATTAAAACCTATTAATTACAACAGATTTCTTGACAAGATGTACAAAAATTTCCTCAATTTGCAATTGAACATCTTGTATTTGTTCCATAGTTGCCACGAGCAATTACTTATTTTAATAAACCAAATTAAATTAAATAAACAAAGCCGGTTCTATAGTTTCGTTGATAGAACAATTTCGAGCTAGAAAAATAACACATATAAGAATCAAATTTGATAGTTTAGGAACCGCAAAAAAAATTTTACGGTGTACTTTTGTTAATAATATTATAAAAAATACAAATACAAACTTAATGATTGAACATCAAAGTACATAATTCATATATGTAGTTGAGAGCACACTTAAACGCTGGCCAGTGACAGTGACACAGCTTTTTGTGACACAGCTAATGAATTAAGCCAAAACGCCGCAAAGTGATTTGTTTGTCTTAAGCTACTTTAGTTACATCGCAAGTTTTAATTGACTCAAATCGAGACAATTGCTTTGAAGCAGCTACATTTAAAAATTGGTTTATTACATCGTAGACATGACGTAGCAAGTTAATAAATTGTTATTGTATTTTTCATATAGATAGAAACAGTGATATTAATTTTTTTTAACAAGCGCCATGGAGAGCCGGCGCAATAGTTTTATACGTACAACACCTATCATAGATGTGTCCTTATGAAAGGGAATTTAACCAAAAAGTAATATTTTTTACATGTAGCAGAAAAAACTCTACTTTCATTCCTCATTTAAAATCGTTTTTTGACCTTGGAGCATTCACCAAAGTCGTTAATCTCTAGAAGACCTTTAATAATGTCAACAAAGCGCTGCATGTAATTCGTGATCTGCATACCGGCACAAGTAAAGGGGTATAAGTAATTTTAGAATCCGATTACGCCAAGTAATTCTCAATACATTTTATATGGGAGAATTTTGTACTTGTAAACTGCATACTAGGCATTAGAAACTTAATGTGAGTGAGTGAGTAACATCAGAGAGAATTAACTATGAGAGGTACAAAGCCTATGGAGAATTTGTGGACGGTTTTTGAAAATTTTCAATTTGCAATGGGCTCTTTGACTCTTTCTCAATACCCCGGGCGTAGCGTCACGCGTCGGTCTTAAAGTTGTTGCCAAATTTTTGTTAAAAACCAGGAGCCAGCCTCAAAAACAATGCCTGATACTAGGCATTAAAATGTATAATGATAAATCAAATATTGCAGTTTGATTCGCTCAACATAATCAGAGGTTAATATTATTGTATTTAAAGTGTACCAACAAAACATAATAAAAAACGCCTCCATCCCTATTGTCAGATGCACATAACAAACATTGTATTGAAAAATAAATTAAATAAATAGTAATTAATGTCTTAATTGAGAAGAAGCCGACTAAACAGAAAAGTGAGTCCAATGTTAGTTTGTCCTATTGTAAAAAAGTTGCGAAAATGCTGAGGGCCGGCAACACAAGACGTTGGCTTTAAGCGCCTGTTACTCCTTAAAAGCATCATCCAACCATAAACAACAAAAAGCAAGGGCTATATCTTACCGCTCCAGCGACCAAACAATATTTATTGAAAAGCAAACGCAGTTAAAAAGTTTGTGATGTGGCAAATAATTTAATTTTGTAGTTCGCTTATGCCAGCCGTAAATTGAATTTAACAGCGCGCACTTTAATGTAATTTGGGCACCTATATTGTGTAGAGAGTGTGAGTACACACAACACGGCCGTGGATCGATATGTTTGTCGGTAGACTCGCATACACAATAGCGAAGAAAAAAAGCGCGAAGTAAGAGAATTGGGAAGCATCCCGCCATCGCGCCGCGTTGTGTCGCTATTGTCACCCGCCCTTAAATTCCGGTTGCTATGCTGCGAGTCAAATAGTTTAATGGGAAGTCAATTATGTCAAAGGTTTTGCAACTCGAAGCGATAACGCACACTTTCCACAATATTTTGGGGCGGTCAGATAATCATTTGAGTGTCCATCAAAATGGACGCTCATCGAAATTGGGGTTATTTGAATTGTTTCCTAGTGAGTAAAGTGATTTATGTGTGGAGGAAAAAAACGGAGGCGTCATCCGTCCGTTACATTATTTCTGTACCCCGTAAATCGCTCTAAATATTATTGTTGCAATTCGCTCCAGTCTTGCCGTTTTCAATTCAATTAACTTTTCTCGTAATGGAAGATACTTTTTTAGCCACAGGACTCATTCAGCTATAGCAATGACGGTGGAAAAATGAGGATTGTCTCAACTCTTGAGTTGGACAATGTTAAAAATCCACGACAAAGCTTATGGATTACTTACTTTTCGACATACAAACTTCGTTATGTCTCCTTATAGGACCGTATATATGGTAAAAGCAATATTCTTGGTATTCGGCACTCGCACTAGTTGCATTGCGTCGCGTCTGAGGAATTGTACTTTATTGTTTTCAGAGTGACTTTAATTTGCGAGTAAATTACATTAAATTATTCAACAGCATAAGTAAGTACGCGACTATTTATTATATAGGATGAGCCAACTTAGACTAACTGATTTACAATTACTATTATTTAAATTTTATTATATTTAAAACCGGATATTTTCGTCTTTTTCCTGATAATAATATTACAAAATTAACAATATAATTCATAAGCATTACAAGAGAGTCTGTCCAAGGTTGCCTACATATTTTTCCATAATAAAAGTTAATGAAATGTAGATTTGTTATCCGATGCACAATCCGTGGTTTTGACGCCCTTTGAATGAGATGGTAGGCTCATTCACATAAGGAACATTTTTGAAGGTTGCAGACTATAGTTGTTTAACATGTGTATAAAAAAAAAATTATTTTTTGTTGGACGAAAACTTGACATTTAATATAATATGGTTTCAGAAATTTTCAAAAACGTTAAAACATCATCAATATATTGTACATAGATTATATTGATATATTTGTATCCAGCAGAGCAGACGTTAAATAAAACGATATGTATATCTATATATGTATATGTACTCTTGTTATCCAAAATTTTTGATGAAAAAATCAAAAAAAAAAACAAGATTTATTATATGTTTTTTTTTGGAATATCCTTAAGACAAAAAATTAATGTTTTCAAGGTCACTTCAAAGCTTAACCATTGGAATGACGCCAAAAACTATTTAATTTTTTCAAACCTTTAAACTTGTGGTATAATTAGTAATGTTTAACATAAGTATATGTAATGGAAACTTTTTATAAAGTGAATCAAGCTCATTGATCTAACTTTTCAAAGTCGAATGTTGGTTTGATTTTTTATCTTTTGAACAGTCAGCTTTTAGCGATTATCGTAAAGTAAAAAGAAAAGAAAATCATCTTAACCGTTTTCGAGATAGTTAAAATCAAAGCTAGTTCTTGCCAAAAAAAACTAAAAAAATGCTTTTTAGGTTATAAAATATGAACGGCTGAGATTTGGAAAATGTGTGGTATGTCAAAAGACTCGTAAAATAAAGTTGTTTAACATAAGTAAAAATAAAAAAACACGGGGCAGGGAGAGCCGGCGCAATAAATATATACGTACAACACCTTGATGTGTCCCTAAGCAAGGGAATTTAACCAAAAAGTAATTTTTTTGAGATGTAGCAGAAAATACGCTATTTTCAACTAAAAATCGTTTTTTTACTTCGAAGGATTTCTTTTTTGACCCTGGCACATTCAGCAAAGTTGTTCGTCTCAATGAGGCCTTTATTAATGTAGAAGAAATCATTTTTCGAAAAGTAAACCGTTTTATAGAAAAATAAAGGTTAGCAGAGCAACCTATTTATATCAACAAAATTATTTATATATTTGACTTGAAAAATTATGTTTATGACCTTGACATTTTTTATAAATTGTTTGCCTTGCTGAGTTCTATAATTATGTATAACATTATTATACTATAAAGAAAAAGGATTTCGAGTTTTAAGCATACAAAATATGTTCAATTT
The DNA here is from genome assembly GCA_026546915.1 of Sylvicola fuscatus. Taxonomy (NCBI): domain Eukaryota; kingdom Metazoa; phylum Arthropoda; class Insecta; order Diptera; family Anisopodidae; genus Sylvicola; species Sylvicola fuscatus. The sequence goes on along the minus strand of JANSTS010007574.1, from coordinate 4,230 downwards.
TTTCTTTCAGGTTATAAGTTAAAACACAAAAACAGTAAATAGTTCTACCTCTATTTTTTGACCAAATACGCGTAATTGATACATCATTAACATATTAAAAAAAAAAGTTGTGAATTTGTTTGTGAGAAAAACCGAAAAACGTTATTTTTTTGTCATTTTGCTAAAGATTGACCTTGAATTTTTTTTAAATTTATCTGAAGAAAATATCAAAATACCACATATTAAAATTTTGTTTTTATAAATCCATCCGTTTGCGGGTTACGATGCAAAGAAAAACGATAAATGAAAGATGTGAAAAAAACATTTTTGTTTTTTGTTAGAATTGGAACACTTCTGGTCTAATCTCTAAACTAACATATACTCTTGAATCCAAAAACTATATGGCTGATACAAGAAGATTGATACTAGAACGTGTTAACAATGGTTAAGATGTTGGAAACATTCAATACTTAAAAGCGTTCTTACCACAAATGTTCCAGCCGTTGATAAATCGATTGCAAGAAGTTGGACGTTTATTAGAACATTTGTGATTGGAAATTAATTTAATGAAGCTGATTGAGATCGCTCAAAATTGCTTCATTATTATAATATGTGTCAATTGAAAAGATTGCTTCATTCATTTAATTTATTAAGGCGACCCTGAGCCGACACAGAAATATGTATGTATATTGTATATGCTCTTTGATGAAATTGAAAGTGCGGGCAAGAGGTACAGATATGTATCTGCGACAGAAGTTCCTAATTCCCATCCAATACTGAACGACTCAAGAAAGATAATAGCACAAAGATGAGAAGATAGCCGCCAATAAGGTCAATCAAATTGACGGCGAATTTTCGTGCGAGGGCTGAGCTCTGTTGACACGTTTGTCTGGAGTGATTTTAGCGCACAACACCACAGGCATTGTGTTTTTGTGTTTTAATTTCTTACCAAAAAACCGTAGAATATGGCTTCTTTGCGGTTAACTTCGCATTAAGATTGCATCCGAATTTGTGGATTTAGTAGCATGACAAAAACACGAGCTCGAAACTGAAGAACATCAAATGCTCAATTTATAATTAGAATCATACAGTAAAATTTACTTCGTTTGGAGTAACAATTGTTATTGGTAACATAGTTGTTACGTTAAAATACCTGACAACGTTGACTTTTACCTTACCATAATTGTTTCAAAAGAGTAATTAATTATAATAACTATTCACATAAACGAATAAAATGCTTAACATTTCAGTGTCAGATTCACTTGCATTATCAAGTCTGACACTTTACTCATCAGTCATCGTCATCGACAATCATTCATCACACACCCTGTAGTTTAAAATACGGACAAAAAATGAAAGGAGACGGACTAAAAAGATGCCTTTACACTTTCTTGTATTAAAAATAGGTTCATTTCGAATTCATCGCTCTTAAGAAAAAAACAATCACGCACACAATCGACTGTGAAAGGCATCAAGAGGCGCTTAACTTGGGGGATCCCTTAAGATATTGCGCAGGTGAATCAGTGGCAAGTCAACGTCTTGCATGACATTGTAATATGAATAAACCATCTATCAAATTGGGTGGTATAGTAGACAAAGGATCATATTTAACAAAAATGGCACATGGAGCTGATGGATTACTGTATATATGCATATAATCGTAATATCGATAAAACCCAAATCAATGCTATATACTACTGAGATCAAATTGAAAGGTGAATTTTCATACATTTCCAAAATCATTATAGTATATAGATCTAAATCTATTTTATCACCATCAAGGTAGTCTCCTTCTGCTTCAATACACTTATGCCAACGAAAGTTCCAGTCATCGTAGCACTTGGGAAAGTCCTCCTCCGGAATGGTCTTCAGATTTGGCTTTTGTCCTCTGAATTGAGTCAAAACGGTGTCTCCAGAGCGGTCTTTTAAGAATGCTGAACAGCCAGAAGCCACACGTAACTAAATCAGGTGAATAAACAAGTTGCATAACCGTGTGAGATAGTTTTGGGAACTATTCAAGATTGGACTCTTCTCAAGCACAATTCGTCCCTCAAAATCGCCAATAACCATGTCTCTAATAAACAATCGACGATTTCCAAGCACCATTTCTTTGACTTGCTTGACATAATGATCACCAGTCGATGTTTTTTTTATAGGGTGTTTTTTAATGAGCTTGAGAACTTCAAATGTAAAAAAAATATCGTAAAATTGATGGAACTTTTATTTTAAATTTATTTTTGGAAAGTACATTTAATACAATTTATGATGAATTTTTGGCATGTGACCACCACGACTAACCGTTACGAAGCGCATCCGATAAGCTCTATTTTGAGCACTTTTCGAAACATTTCTGGCCATACTTCATCGATGGCTCGCTTAATATTGTTCTCTAATGCTACCAGAGTTTATGGTTCCGCAGCACAAACCATGGATTTAACATACCCCCAAAGAAAACAATTATGCGGCGTTAAATCACATGATCTGGGAGGTCAATTGACAGAAACATTTACTGAAATAAATCGATGGTTGCGTCGGATGTATGGCACCTCGCACCATCCTGTTGGAACCATATGATGGTCTGACATCATGCAATAATTAATTGGTATGGAATTTGTCCGTTAAAGCGCGAATAGGCTGCTCTGTTGGACGATTATTTCGACCATAAAATGGAAACTGAACTCTGATTTTGAATTCAAATTTGCTCAATTCGGTAGTCTTGTTCAAGTGTTAATCTATTCATGATTAAATGGCAAACCTTTCTGAACACAAATGTCAAAGAAACAGTCGAAAGATCTCATGCACTAACAGTGCTACCAAGTTACAGAAAAACAAAATTTTTAGATTGGAAAACCCCATCATGGTTTGAAAAAAACCATTCACCTTCCAATTTGATCACAGTTGTACATACTCGAACGATGTAGGTGATCGTGCTTCCGTTTAGCAGAACATGAACCATAAGAATTTATGGCATTAAAAACTACACTTCATTTATTGAGTGGATGCTGAATTGAATCCAGAATCGATGGCATTATCATTACTTTTACAGTTTAAAACTTTGCATTTAAAATAAATTTGTGAAATTTTTCACGAATAAGCACCATGCTTACGAATATGCATTTGAAGTACATTTAACAAAAAACACGCGGCAGGGAGGGACGGCGTAATAGTTATATACGTACAACACCTAGATGTATCCTTCAGCAAAGGAATTTAATCAAAAAGTAATATTTATTGCAGGTATCAGAAAAAAAAATCTTTTTTCAACTCAAACTCGTTGTTTGACCTTGACACATTCAGCAATGTTGTTATTCTACATAAGACCTTATTAATATAAGAGAAATAATCGTTGAAAAATAAACGGTTTTATGTATAGCAGAGCAAAACCTCTTTATATAAACAACAAATAGAGTTATTCTTACAAAAACCGGTTATTGACCTTGAAGGAATTTTCCTGAAACTTGACATGTTCGACAAAGTTGTTTTTTTTTTTTTAATTTTAGAAAAATTCAGAGACTTGCCTAGAATAGTAGACCTATTAAAAAATTCCAAATTTTATAGAGAATACATCTGTACTAATAAAAATTACTAGTTATGGTTGCAAATATAAAAAAAAATGGTAAAATATCAATAAATGTCAACTTTAGTCTAAATTTGTATGAATTTCGATATATATATAACAGCGATGAAGTCAAAAACTAGGTCTGTCTATGGTTTTGGCCCCTTCCCTGAAAATCAAAAATCAGCCTAAACCGGTACTTCCTTCCTTTAAAATGCCTGGTTTGCTTCTATACCAAAACTAATCGAGAATTGCACACAAAAGACTGTAAAAAATGGATATTTTAATCGCACTTTTAAGTAAAACTACGATGTGAAAAGTTCTCGCGTAATAAATTCCCTTAATTTGGCAATTTGATTGACATAACATTGACACAGCATATTTGACACGTAGGTCAGTATCGCCATCAGAGTTCTTTCTATGCTTCGAACATTATTTTAAAAATCAAATTTAATAAATTCTTTTTGATTGCAGGAATAGGACAGACAAATAACATATCCACGTGGAAGTACTTCATAATAACATAGAATAACAACACTGTATATCAACCCACTCTAAATCATCATCATCATAATGAATACGAAGAAAAGAACATTGTGCACATCAATATTTTAATTAATAAAACTGATTTTTATAAACAACTAGCGGATCCCAGCGTGCTTCGCTACGCATGAATATTAACATTGAATCAAATT
>JANSTS010007572.1:0-12048 GCA_026546915.1 Sylvicola fuscatus | reverse complement strand
CCATTATCGCCTTGATCTTTGGTAATCATAATCATTTACTGTATTTACCTGTGTTAATGTGTTTTCGTTAGTCGTGATAATGATAATGTTAAGACGTTTGATTACCGATTGGCAAGTTAAATGTTGTGTCAGCAAGCGACTTGAGAAATGAGTCAAGAAACCGGCTCATTATGCAAAATTGGCATTTTCTTGAACTTGAAGTGTTGAAGTTGTTTTAAGATTGTGACGACATTGGCGCGACTCAAACTGTTGAGTGTTGTTTGTTTTTATCGTCGGGTAATTTCATGAAATCTTAAGAAATTCGAATTTTTTTTTGCCTTAAATTATTTCTTTAATTTAAATTGCTGAATTAAAACAAAAATTTTACAACTTAAAAATTTTCCAGATTTTAAGACATTTTCGAAAAATCAAATCTTAAGATGTTATTTGTTCTAAAATTCAGTTCCTTGCAAGTTGTAACTTAATCGAATATGTAGTTTATTCTAAGATGTTTTTACATGTCAAGGTCAAACAAAAAATATTGAAATCGTTTGCATCTTCTGTTAAAAAGATCGTCTATTCATCTCAAGTAAATTTCAAAGCGTCTTTCTCTGTTTATGTTTATTTATTGCGGTAAATACCGCTTGAATTTTTCAGTCTAAACGTTTACCAAAAGATATTTAGCCAACAAGACGAATACTTGACTTTAAGATGTTAAGGAATCCCCGATCAATGGATATAATTCATACAATTGAAATAATTGATGTCACCTGCTCAAATAAACGGTAAATAAACTGCACAAGGCGTATATATAAGACGTAAGAAAATGAAATATCTCGTCAGTTTGTGCCAAATTCATTAGTTATGGTGTTGAGACATCGATGCACTTTAATTACACGTAATTCTCTGCCTTTACAAGACTTTGTCATTAATGAGAAGAAAATGCCACATCTTGCAATTACATTCGTTAAAGATGGTTAAATGATTTCTCAATCTTACATAGTTAATTAGGTTCTTCACTTTTTCATCTCAAATGGCTTCGATGTATTACAAAAATTAAACACTTTCAATACTCACCGACTTCATTGATTCCCAATCAATAAGCTGAAGCAACAAATTGGTTATCTTTATGCAGGTGATAATAATTAAATATAGGAGCCGATGATTACTTAGAGTTTACGACGGTGACTCCAATAATTATGTCATATATTTCGTTCACGATAAAAATCGCTTCAGCACATCGACGCGAACCAAACTTCATTCGAACAAATCTTGAATTTCAATAAAGGCATTCTCCATCTTACCTTTATCTAAACATTTCTTTTTATCACTCAACAAGAGATGCAGAAGGCACTTTGAGAATCCAGAATTTGACTAATCGAACAACACAAATGTAAGTCGCGCGCGACCGCAAGACCCTCACAATAGCCGATCACTTTTATTGCACCTGTGAGTGTATGTTCCGCCGATAAGATAGGTTATTAGTGAATTAAAGGCTGGCTTACCTGTGCCAGCTACACCGACAATCGACAACGTGTCGAATTTCTCGTCAGTTCGCGCACTCAAATCGTTTGACACGCGTTTCAATTTTCTCCGCTGGTGGGTTTTCCCTGTGCTGTTCAAAGACACTCGTATATAAGAAATGGCCGATGTTGTGGAAGATGTGCCCCAGAATCCGTTCGCCGATCCCAAAATGATGGAGATGATGAAGAAAATTCTCTCCTCCGAGAAGGGACGCGCCATCAGTCAGGGTCTCATCGAGAAACTGAAAGCGCTCGGCAAAGAGTTCAAGGATCTCACGGACGAGGAGAAGAAAGAATTCGTGAAAGATATCAAGGAACAGTTTTCCGGTGTCTTGAAGAATGCCGAGGAGAAAATTGTGAAAGCTGAGCCAATGAACATTTTGGGCCAGTATTCGTATCTGTTGTTCTTTTTGGCTGTTCTTTTCGTTGTGGCTGTTCTCGGTTCGATTCTTAAACTTCAACTGTTGGAAGACGTTCAATTATTAATCTTTTTTCTTTTCTTTTTTCTTGTTGTTTGCAGCTTTCTTTGGACGGAAATTGTACAAATCACTCACGGAGAAGGAAAGGCGGCGACAGGAGAAGGCTGCTGGCAAAAAGGATAAGAAGAAGAAGGATAAGAAGATTAACTAATTCGATTATCTTTAAGTGATTTTTGTTTTATTTTGCTTATTCAATTTTATGTCAAAGATAAAGTAATAAAATTTTTTTGATCAATCTTCTTACACATTTCCAATTCCTTGCTTTTTTTAAAAATTCCGCCTAATTTTGAGTGATTGTTGAGTATTTTATATTAGTTCAAGTAAATCTTAAAAGTTAAGAAGAGGTCGCCACAAGACAGTTTACAAAATATATATAGACAGTGTAGAAATACATAAACTCTTAATTTATTTTGACATTTGGAAGTTTAATTCTCTCCCCATAACAAATTGAAATTATCTTTATTTAATAAAATATTTAAATTTAGTTTAATAATAATAATATTGAGATCATGGCAGAAGAGTCCCTGTTCGATTACCTTCACGCTGAAGTGGTAAATTACGCCATAACAGACGCCAAAGACACTGACCTCTCCAATTTGGAGTACATCGGCTACTCCACTGGCTATCGCCTCATCGAGCGTCTGACACGCGAATGGCCGCGCTTCAAGGACGAACTGGACACCATGAAATTCATCTGCACCGACTTCTGGACGTCTATTTATAAGAAACAGATCGACAATTTGCGTACCAACCATCAAGGTGTCTACGTGCTGCAGGACAATGCATTTAGATTCTTGACCAAAATTTCAGCTGGCTCTCAGTATTTGGAACACGCACCAAAGGTGATTCTCATTGAGCTCTTACAATTTTCTTGAAAAATTAACAATTTTGATTTGTCTTTTTAGTTTGTGGCGTTTACCTGCGGCCTGATTCGTGGCAGTTTAGCCAATTTGGGTGTCAGTAGTACCGTGACGGCAGAGGTTCAGACTATGCCTTCGTGTAAATTTCACATCCAAGTGACAAGGACTTGAGCGGGATGCTATTAAGTTTATTATTCCAATGCAAATGAATATTTTTAAGGATTAAATGGGTAAAATCTGTAGTATTTTTGTCTGGATTCTCATCAAAATGGGGAGTTTTCCATTTGAATTTGGTTATTGCTGAAAAACAGTAACTACTTACTACTCAATTTAGGAATTCCTTCTTAAATCAATGGGATTCCTTAAAATAATCTGTCTTGAGACAAATGACAGTAAATAAAGGCAACAAAATGAACAAAATATAAAGATTTTATTTGAATTTGATAGACTATATATTGTCAGTCCCTAGAGAGAAGTGGTAGCCTTAAAAATTCGTAAGATGACTTGCTGGCTTCAACCCTGCAACGACCAAAAACGCATAAAAATTACTCACTTTCGTCTCAAAAAGCAAAGAAAACGCATTTGAATTTACCTAAAAGACAGTAGCGGCCGCAGGGCACTTTTAATATTATCATAAACATGTGGGTTCAGCATTTCCTGTACCTTTAAAATACTATTGGATGGATTTGGTGGCGAGCTAAAACTTTTGGAAGGGCGAGTTGGGAAATGGTGTGACTTGGCAAAGTCCTCCAGCAAACGTTCACGCACATAAATGAATGGGCGAATGATTCGAATGTCTCCTTCTCTAAAGGATTCAAGAAAACAAATTATTGACTGCAAAACAGGATTCGGGTATCAAGCGGGAATTCACCTGCTGTTGCTGTGGGCTTGTGTCGCATGAAGTCTACCCTTTTGCAGGATGGAGGAGAAAAAGTCATCCGCCAATTTGTCAATGGTGTTGCCCATCGCCAGGACGTTGTAGCCTTTTCTCCGGGCGATGCTGCACAATTTTGAACGGAGACTCTCAATTGGGGCTGCAGTGAAAATGAAATGATTTCCTTGGTTTCGTTTAGAATGAAAGATACACTTACACAACTCCTCTAGCGAATACTCAATGTCCAGGTCGTGCATGTACAGCATTAGGGCGCGCGGATCCACGCCAGGCGCTCCAATGGACACGGCGCCAATGTCAATGTGAAGTCCGCGGACGCGTGCGAACTGGCGCAGCGCGTAAAGGGTGCACATGGACGCGCTGCTGCCGGACAAACACACCAGCACCTTATCACCGTCTTTTAACATATTGAACTCATCGATGGCCTGCTCAGGAATGGTTGGAGATCAGACAGAAGAAGGGACATTTGGTTTTGGGGACAGACGAAATAAAAGTGATACAATGGAAATTAGTTTGTGAGAAAAATAATAAAGCAAACATCTAAAAGAAGAATATAAATTTGTTGAACTTCTTAAATGATTTTCTTTTAAAACATAAGAATTGTCTTTTTGGTTGAGGAAATAATAAAAATTGTTAAGAAATTGTGCACCGCCAATTAGAATGAGTCAAACAAATAAAACTACCGTCTAAAAACATGCGTATTAGCTTTTAAATAATCAACATAAATTATTAAACATAAAATAAATGAATAAAATGAGCAAATGTCAAACAATAATAAAATAAATTAAGGTGGGTTTGGATCTGAAGGCACAAGGAAAATGGTCGCATCAAATAAAATGCCCATAATTTCAGTTTTTTATTTTATTTTAACATGAAACTTTTTTTTTTGGCAAACAACAACAGAAAACATATTTTTTATTAATTATTGTTTAAATGATCTTAATAAGTATCAAAATTGTCTTGAACCGTTCAATGTCAATCAAAAAAGCTCAACGAACAATTTAACAGCGCTTAAGACTTTGAACTTTAAGGATTTATAACGGTTAACACTAATTTTTATGGAACTTGTTAAATACGTTTAAAAATTGTGAATTAGAAAAAATATAATAAAACAATCAAAGTCTGTTGTTTTGATGTCTTAAGAAGTTACAATCTTGGACTATCTTTGTTTCAGCTATAGAAATTTGTAGGGGATCAGTCTTCTAATTAATATGTGTACAGTTCAGGGGTTCTGTAAGAGTTAAACTCTTCATTTCCATTTAATTCACAATTATGCTCCAATACTATTTTTACAACCTAAAGTTTAAGCCTTTTCATTTACCAGTTTTAGTTATGTTTATGTTTGTTAGTTGCAAGTGAGCCACTTCAAAATTCAGTTTGTTAGTTGAATGTAACGATTAAAATACTTATAATTGTTTGTTTTCATTAAGATTACATTATTAAACAACAAACATCTTAAGGCTAAAGGTTTATTCACAAATTGGTTATGTCTTTAAGACGGTTTTATATGCAATATTAGGTAAATTTAACTTATTTTGAAACGAATTTGTTTTGTCATCAAAAAACGATTTCCTTACAAAAATTGATAATTTAAAAAAACGCCTGAATTCATCCGAATCCAAAATTTTCATTTCACACGAAAATTTTTTGCACAAAAGTAACAGGCGAGAAAAACTCTCAGCAGGATTGGATTTAGTTGCAAGATTGCCAGTTTTATCTAATTTTGGAGAATTTTTCTCCAGATTTTTTTTTGCTCCAGCAGTTGCTGCTAGCCTGGTAGGTCATTTCAGGTTTTTCAAAATATTTTCATGGATAAATAGTCATTTTGACTTTTGAAATCGTTTAGGTGTTTTAAATTTGATTGATTAATTTGGGAAGAAAATATTGAGTGCAAAAAGGTAAGATTTGTTTTCATTTTGCTTATCTTCGATAAAATGTTAATTAAAACTTTGTATAATAATATAATTTAAACAGGATTTTAAAGGAAATTGTTTAGGGTGATCAGCAAAACAAAACATTTAAGTTTTAGACAATAAAATGTAACTTTATCAATAAAGAATTTAGATCATCTTCAAGACATAAAAATTAAAATGGCATTTCTGAGATAAAGATGCAAAAAAATGTTAATAAAAAAATTTATTTATAAAACTAAGTCCTGTTAGTAATTGTTTTTTTATAATAATATTAAGGTTTTTCAAACATTGTAGTTATCGATATTAATTGTTATTTTAACCAAATCAACATTGATATATTTTTAAAATAAACAAAAAACAATTTAACAGTGTATTTATATTTATATAGTTTAAGTTTATATTTAATAATTATACGAATACACAAATTACAGTTAATTTACATAATTTTTAGTTGAATTAATACGTTTTTGCGTCTTTTCTGTTCATTCATTCATGCGCATCTTTGTTATTAATTTAAAGTATTTATGAAAAAAATTAGTTTGTGCCAATTCCTTCAAAAAACGGGTAGCAAGCTGGTGTTAATTGGAAACTCAAACGACTATCTACTGGACATAATTTACATCACATCTGTTAACAGCCAAAAAACCATCGCGAATCAATTCCAAATTTCAATAAAAAAAACAGCTAAATTATGTCCAATAAAATCGCCAAATTCATGTGAAAAGCAAGCAAATAAAGTAAAGTTATCACCTCCAAATTCTACTAAGGACTAAATTCGATTCCACATTACATTTTTGATCAAACAGGTCGCCAGTTTTCCGAGTTGATATCGACTTTAAGTCAACTGGGCGACCACCGTCGATTTTATTTACATTCCAAAACCACGAAAATAGTGCTACCAGAGAAAAACATAAAATCTATTGTGTCATTTTGTTAACCTCTGTTGTCTGCCTCCACACGTCCTTGGGCAAAGGCTGCCATCGATTTTTGTATGCCTCTGGGCCCGCCAATTTGTTTCCCTGTAGAGCCTCCAGTCGATTCATAGCCGACGCGCTAGAATCCAAAGCAATTTTTAGCTTAATCTATCAAAAAAAGCGCAACAAAATTCCCTACTTTTCAAATGATCCCTCACGTTCTGGTGGTCGCCGGCCAGTCTCATCCTGATCGTGAAAGTACAGATTAATGCCTGAATCGTGTGATGTGGCTGAATTAGTTTCGGACAATTTAGATATGGCGCCGGTGTACGGGCAGGCCGGTGTCGATGTCTCTGGACTGGTGGCGGTCAACAGTTTGGCTTGTTGGCTGGAATGCGATGGCCAACCGGGCGACGAATTGGGACGCACCGGCAACACCTCGGCCACATCTGTTGACTTTGTCTCAATCTGGGAGTCACTGAAGCGCGGCCGCATCGAAGAGCTGGTGTACGGTGTGCCGGCGGCGCATGCGTCCTGATCCATTTGGTTGACAATTTCGTGAATCTCTGACTTTACTTGGCTGGCCATCTTTTTGGAGAACTCCTCTAAGTACTCGGCCAAATCAGTGGCCGACACTGAGTCGGTGCGCATATCATCGGCACTACTCAGTTGGTTCAGCGATGTCAGATTCATCGAGAGGTCGGGCGTATTCTCGAGGACGTCCTCCACCTTGGAGATGACCTCACGTATTTCCGACTTTATTTCGGTGGCAAGCTCTTTGGTGACTTCTTTTACATAGGCTTGGATCTCTTCGACACAGTCGCTGCAGCTGCTGTTGATAGATAAGAAGAGTTTAACAAGTGTCTGAATTTGGGAAGACCAAAAACCAAATTGTCAAAAGAAAAACTTATGAGTAACCAAGCAAATTGCCGCAAGACAAACAAAAAGATGTTAATGAATTGATTAGTTTCCATATAGTTAATAACACAAGAATGGTAGTAGGGAATAGCCAATTGATCCTTCAAGGGAATTTTCTGAGCACCAGGGAAAACGAGAATAACCTCTTATCAACAAAAGGATTTGTCATTTGTATAAACGTTTAAACGAACAACGATTAACCAACGTCTGCATTGATCTCACCTTCCTGCCGCTCCATTCAGGCAGTTGCCATTGATGGCATTGCTTAGGCTGCAACTACTATTATTTGGACTGGATGTAATTATGTTAACAGACGGCGACCTCGATCGCGACACAAACGATCCATCCAGCTGATCACTGCCGATTGTCAGGTCAGTTTGGCTGCTGCACGAACAAGTGGCCTGCTCAATCGATAGTGATGGTGGTTGTGACAATGGCGAGACACTAAGTGCTTGACGTGATGATGAGCAACAACACACAGATGATGGCGACATGGAGGCTGATGATTGAGACGATATCGAGGCGGACAGCAAGGGCACCGTCAGGCCGAGACTGGCCCGCTGCTGTGGACTTAATGCTTTACAACAGCTGCTCGCTAGGCCGCTGGATGACCAACTATGACACCTTTTCGTGGGCGCCAAACATTTTTTGTGGATTAATTTTTGTAAGAACGTGAAGATAAATCGGTTTGCATAGATTTTTAACTTGTTTTGGACGATGTCACGGACTAAAATCTTTACCAATTTGTCGTGACACCTCCAAATTCCTTAAGAATACAGTTTTTGAGTGATACAGAATTTTAAAGCAGACACATGTACCAAATGCTCATGCCAAGCCAATCTTCTTAGAATCTATAGTGATGACAAACCAATTCAACCAGAACAAATCATTAAGTAAAGGAATATACCTGTTTCGACTGGATTGATTATCATTTGAAATGATATTGGCGATCTGTGGCGGACTCAAGCCGGCTAGTGTCGTCACTTCGCCGCCCAGTGAAAATCTAACAACTGGCGGTGAAACATTGCCGACTCCCGACGTGCTCGCGGCTCGTAATACTGGACTTGGTGTTGGACTGGATACTTGACGCTTCAGTGGAACCTGCACTGGAGATGTTGGCACACTGCGACTCTTCCATTGCCGCTGATCCAGAATGGAGAGGCTGTTGTGACGGTTGTAGATGCTATAAAAGGATCGTTGCTCTTCCACTAAACCAACAACAAAACTAATTATTCCCATTCAAGAAAACTAAAAAAATTTCTTACATTTTAATGGATCAAATGGCACACGCTGTTTGACGCTTTGGTAATGTCCCAAGAGCAGTTCATGCGCCTCACCGGGCAACATAAACCACCGTAAAATCTCCATTGAATCTTTGCACAGCCGAATGGATAGGTTCTCTGATTTGGCAGCTCTCTGTGCCATTTTGCGCGCCTTATTGAATAAGTTTCTCGCCGTCTGCAGACATTCTGGATTATTCTGTGGAAATGTTCCGGCTCCTGAAATTCTGCGATCGGCAAACACCATCTTGCCGTCTGTGTATTTGATCGAGCCAAGCCATTTCCGTTCTTTAGCTAGTGAATTTGAGTGATGACGCCACTCGCCTGTCTTGTTGTTCACCTCGTATTGCGGCAGCAGCTTCCACGCCTCAGTGGACACCATTTTCAAAGCTTCCAGCACAAAGCCCACCTCTGACTCGGACATAAAGAATGGCAGACTCATTTTGGTGTAGCCGGGTCGTAAGCTTTCGATTTCGATTGTGTCATCGGAAAGGATGCGCTCGTAGTCGACCATCATTGTCTTGCTGATGCCGAGCGCTTCGCCAATAAAGGGCTCAGCTGTTGCTTGGATACCAAAGACATCATTCAGTACAGCGACTACGAATCTGTGGTGCAAGAAGGCGCCGCGTGGATGTCGTACCAGGAAACAAAGTGTCGGTAGACGTTTATTGGTTGTGCTGGACGATCCCAAGAGGACTATTTCAGGGATGGTGCGAATGTGGGACAATATTTGTCTGTCAAAAAGAAAATTCATTCAATTATCTTGAATTTTGTTATGGGAGGAAAGGCGACTTACTTGCATAACTTTTCTAATCGCTGTGCAATCGTCTGAATGCCTAAAGACTCTTTGAGTTGCACCACTAATCCTGCCCGGACGGCACTCACGAAACCCACAGTGTCCTCAAATGTCGTATTGCATTTGGTTAAAATAGATTTCTTAATCACAAGAACGCCTAAAATGTAAAAGCAAATTAATACCAATGCCAATTGCCACAAGGAATCGTTTTCCCAAACCTGGCGCCTGAACTCCTCCAACGAATTTATCAGAACTAAAAAATATCACATCTTTGGCTGCGCCTGGCAGCAACGGATTCGTGTCGATTTGCGTAAAAGGCGCCACTGCACTGTAATCCCATATCGACAACGCTCCATACTGGTGCAACAGAATCGTTGTGGCAACATCGTCCGCTAAAATACCGGTCAATCTGGATACGCCAGAGAACAGTCCAATCATCTGTCGTTTCTTATCAAAGTAGTGTCCCAGTTTCTGTTCCAAGTTGATCAAGTCTAGGAAGCCGTCGCGATTCTTTGGGATGCGCTCCACTTGGGCGCCAGCATCGATCCAGGCGCGCAGATTCTCGTCCGGCTCCGTTGTGCTAACAAATATCACTGGCCCCAGCAGCGGTCCGTCGCACATGGCGGCCGTCTGCTGTTGCTGTACGCACAGCAGGTAGCTCAGTTTGTCCAAGATGCTGCCACCCTCGCAGAAGATCACCTCGTCTTCGGACGAGGCGTTCACAGCGGTGCGAATCAGGTCGCGGGCGTCTTTTCTGTAAACAACCAATGGGTGTCATCAGTTTTATTGTTATCGTTTGGTGTTTACTGACGCCACATTTATGCGTCTTTAATGTGGCTTTGTCTAGAATTGTGGAAAATAACTAGAATGCATGCGCGAAATACTTACAAATACAGCTGTGATTGAAGGCCTGTCACTGCGGAAGTGCATTTCAAATCTCCAAAAGCTGGCAGTACTTCTTTGTTGATGTAGTCTTCAAGGAATTGCAATGATCGTCCGGATGATGCGAAATCGCCATACACAACTGAAAGATAGAATTGGTTTTTCGTGAAAATTTCGCCCGATAAATGAAAATTTACACTCAAAAAGTGCATTTTATTGATAGCAATTGGTGAATGCCAGTCGATCTTCTCTTACTTCTGTCGATGTTAAGGCCAAAGCCAAATAATCCAACAGTCGTGCAATGAAAGTCGACGCTTTAAAGCTCGCTACATGCAAAAATAGCGAATGTAAAAGCACACATGTGCTTGAATTACTATTATTTGTTACGCAATCGCACACCACTCAGCCATATTTGTGCATGAGTTCCAATCCACCGGCCACCATTCCGCCGCCTTTTACGCAATTCCATGCAAAACTTCTATGCCAATTGCAAATGTGCTTTCTTTTAATCGGAAATCTTTGAGTCGGCGATTCATTTTATTGCCGACAGCAGTCAATTTGTATGAATATAATGAGGAAATGCGTTCACATACGACGGCAGAAATTATTTTAATTAACAAAGCATAATAATATGCAATCGAAGGCATTGTCAATATAAGATTGCTGTTGTGTCTTGTGGTGGCGTCAATGTGAACGACCAAGATTTTAGTGGAGCACGTTTCGATTGTTGATAAATTTGGAGTGTCTTTTTTGTTGTCCACTCAGCTTGGTTTTCTTCAGATAAATATTTGTTTCTTATTTTGTTTTTCTCAATCTTTTCTTTGTGAGAAACTTTTTTTTCTTAATTAAATATTTAATTATATAATTCCTACGTGACTAATGGAGGCATTTTGACACATTTTTACTGACAACACGCGCAGCAACTTTTTTGGTAAACAAATGCATTTACAATTCATGAGAACATCTGTAGGAGATGATTTATGACTAAGATGGGATTTTTTTTTTTTTTTTTTATTAATTTAAGGAGACTGAGCGGTCTGATATTTCTGTTATCTCGAGTGAAATGGGATTAATCCAATATTTGTATTGGCATTTCTTTACAGAACAAATGTGTTCTTATTCATGATCGTCGTAATCTTAAAATTTAAAGTTTTTCCTAAGATATTTTTGACAATTTTTTTAATTTGACAGTTCATATCGATAAACTGCATCCATGTATTGCGTACGTACACAAAGAAATCATCAAATTGCATTAGTATTCGTGCATTTTGACAGGTCAAATAACGAAAACGTTAATTATCGATGGACTTCGAAATAAGCCCCCCTGTCAAAAATATACACTCTAGAATAGTCCAACTTCTACTGACAGCACACACACCAATGTAGCGAAATGGAGATTTGAGTGTGTTAGATCCAGATGGCGTGACATCGTGTTTGACTTTACTAAATGGGCGGAAATTTAAAAAAATTTACATATGCTAGTAAATATAAACAAATTTGTTGTTATTTTCTAATATCATTCTTGTACAATAATAAAATAATTCATTTGTAGGTTTCTTGTATGCAAATTAATTCATTTCTTGCATTTTTATTATTTATACAAATAATTATA
>JANSTS010007571.1:36296-57229 GCA_026546915.1 Sylvicola fuscatus | reverse complement strand
CAGACAAAAATTGTGTCGTAATTCACACACATGACACAATAGTCAGTCACCTGATGCTTAATCCTGGCGTGCAAGGGCACACAGAATTAGATTGTCTGAATGAAAAGAAATAAAACAATTGGCAGTGACACGAAAATCGGGAACAGACAGATTAACCAATAAGTGAATTATAGTGTTTGCTACCCGTTGGTTTCAGCCAAATTACGAAATGATACTGAATAATTGATAAATTGGCGGCCAAATCTAATAACTGCAATTTAATTGTGATTGATTAGCTTTTTCTCATATGTGTTGCCATGAACATTCAGGGTAGATCAACGTGACGCTAACATAAAATGAGTTTTCTTTGTTTGCAACTGTGGGGAATTCGAATTACGCGAGCAGGATAGGTGGAATCATTACGATTTCAGAAACATTGGTCACGGTTTAATTAAAATACATTGCTTTAACTGAAGTGTTTTGTTTGGAATTGTGTTGAAACAAATAGAGCATCTCCCACATTTCCATCCAAAAATCTTGCTTTAAAAAAAAATACTTATAAATCAGAACTTCAAGCCACGTATGAGATTGCATTGTTAAAACAGTTGTAGTCGTTCGCATATATGAAAAAGAAAACTTGTAAACACTATTCACATTCAAATGGGAGTATTAACACAACATTTGTGCAACATGCATATGTATTGCAAACGTAAAAGCGTTTTGGGGCACGTAAAAAAGCTCTCTGAAGTGCTGACGATAAAATGCACAGCGAAATGCATTTAGGAAACGCATTGTTTTTTTTTATTGAATCAACTTTTTTTATGGGATCTAAATATTGAGATGTTTTTGACACGTTCCGTACTTTAATATTGCATGTCCAAACGTGACTTTTTTAATGCTGTATTTTAAAGACGTAAAAATATTAAATTTAAAAAAAAAATTATAATAATATTAAATAAAATTTATGATTAATGGCGCTGGCTAATTTGGATATAGTTAAACTATGTTTATCAAGATTCAAATGTCATATTCTGAAAATACGGAAAGGTCAAAAGAAGTTCAAGCCAGCGCCAGACCAATTGCAACAAAAGCTCTTGTCAGGCCAAAATTAATCTCAACAAACCTGCAACTCAAGCATAAATGAATGGTGTTAAGTATCAAAAAGCCAAAAAGTCCGCATGACGCGGGACATGAGTTGTTTGGAAAGCCACACGCATTCGCCAATGCTCTGGTTATGTAAGGAGAAAACAACAGCATATTTAGTTTTGGTTTTGTAACGAGTTACATGGCGAAATATTTAAGCTTGCAAATCGTCATGCATGAAATGACGAAAAAGCTAAGCGGCAGCCACCCGTAGTGCCCCACTGGGGGCTGCTGGGTGCACTCAATAACGAAGCATACAAATTAAATAGCAACGCTGTAAAATGTAAATATAATAAAATGGGGAAACCCCAAAACGGATTTCAACAACTCTCAACAAATGTTGATCTCGTCATTTCACCACCGCCAACTTTGTCGTTAAACATTGTTTGCTTCGTATAAAGTTTGAGGCGCGTTGGAACAAAGCAACCAACCCCCTTGTCACCCTGTTCTGCCACTGTTGCGCCCTCGCCAAATGTACCCCCCATTCTGATTAAATATTTTCTATTACAGATGAACGCGAGATCCGTTGACATTCTCAGATGTTGCGCGGAGCCTTCAGCATCAAGAATCTGTGCGCGCGGGTAAATCCCCGTTTCAGTCCGGCAGCTGTAGGAGGGCTGAGGGCGTGCAATTGGGTTAAGCTTTTTGGTAAATGAGAGGTTGAAGAGCGCATAATATTTTCCGTCAATATTTATAAATTTTCATTACAAGCAAAATTTCATTTCAGATTCCGCCAAGTTTGTTATATGGAAGAGATCACGGAAAATTTTCTTGCGTGACAGAAATGACGAGGGAACAATCCAAAGTGCGGCGCATTTGCGTGTCTCTTTTTTGCCCCCTAATTTTAATGTTGCCTATGTTGTTATGTTTAATGTCGCCTTTCCTCTTGTTCGTATAATTTTCAGCAAAAAATGACTAATATTTGTGGCTATGCTGCTGAACGACTAGAGGTCATGGCACCTGACAAACCACTCAATTTCAAGAGTTCTGGTTTTAGTGCGTTTGTACCACTCACTCACCAACATAATCTTAATGCAACATAATTGACAATTGTAATACATTTGAGCTTATGGTGTTCATAATAAATGCAATTAGTGGCAATGAGTGAGTATTTAAAATTAATTGGGTGTCACTCAGCTGCCAATTCGACACTACTTTTATCGAAATTTACTCAATAATGATTATTTACCCCCAAAAAGAGACGCTAACACATCAATGTCTACATTTGTAAGCGTAGATTTGGATGTTCGATATCATTTAATCAATCAAATTGCCTTGACAATCTAACAAAACGAATCTTTTTAATGTTAGGTGATGGAAAAGAGATCCTCGTAGCAACAGTTGATTAAAATTTTACAACTTGGAAATACAAAAAAATTCATAAAAGTATTTTAGAAATTATTTACTACAAAAAAACGCACTAAATACTCTGTCCAATTATTGACACAGAGTAGAAATGAAATTGTAACGAAACTCGAAAGAATTGGCGGCAAAAATTTGAACAGCCGATAGCCACCCCCACCACCCCCTACCCAGCATAGTAAGAAAATGACAAAGCAATATGCAAAATGGACAGTCCAATAGGCTTGCCATTTGATTTATTGTATATCTTCTATGAAATTTCTTGCGCGTATTCATTTTATGAACACAGAAAGGCGGCGGAAAGTCATTTGTGTGTAAATGAACATCAAAACGACCAGCCCTAATCGGCCCACATTCAGATATTGCGTCCTGGAAGTCCATAAAAATTGGGGGGACTCCAGTATCTTACAAGCACAACAAATACATCGATTAATTCATAAAAGTGGTGCGGCACACTTTGACAATAATTATGCGTCTATATTTTACTTCCAATTTGACGCTCCCGCAATATGACAAGCTTTTATATTGGCGGTATGTTATGGCCGGACAAGGTATAACGTTACCGAAGCGGCTTCCTCTTTGTGCTTTTGAATACCAAACTGGCCGACCCCATTTATTTGATACTTGCCGAATTTGTCGATGCTATTCAGGGCAGCATGCGATCCGGATAACGGATTTGTTGCATGTGAAGTGATACTTTAGTCCTAGCAGATCTGCGCTGAATACACCAGAACCGTAAACGGATGATGGAAATAGGATGTGTGGAAATTGGTAATTACAATATTGGAGGTTTTCCGAGGTGATTAATTTTATTATTCGTATTTTTTTGTTTGATACGTTTGATAGAATAGGAACTGAACATACAATCAAATACTTATGGGTGAAATAAGGAATGCTAGCACTTTCTTATGTTTTGTTTGTACAAATTTCCAATAAATGATTGTGGAAATAAACAAGATACCATGCAATGTCGAAAGGAAAGGTTTATGGGGGTAAATAAATAACACCCAGGCATGTGCTAGTATTTGATGTCTGATTATTTTCGATTGATTTCATTCTGTTTGCCAATTCCATAATGCGATGACAGGGAAATGCACATAAATATACACGGAAATTTGTTTGCAATGGTATTTGGTGTTCACTACGTGAAAAACATGGTAATCAATTACATAATCTTTATTTTGTGAGACCATAAGTAAAAATAAAAACAATTTGCTATGTTGTTTATGTTGATTGCATGAAAATGGTATTGTGTTCAACAATATATATCATTTGCATATACAATCAAAAATATATTCATAAAAAAAACTTGAAATGTTTAATTGATTATTATTGATTGATTCTATTTTCAAACTTACTTCGCCAGACACTAAATAAGAAATATTAAATTAAAAATCATCCCCTTAACTATTCATCATTAAACCGTATTTAATAATTACATGCAAATGAACTTCAAAAAATTCCATTAAAATTGCAAATTTATTTTCCATTTGCTTTCTTCCTTATCGAGCAGACTTAAGAAAATTTATATTAATGGCATTCCGCAAAACGAGCCACTCCCACGATTGTCTTATTTCAAATTTAGAGTTAATTGTGTATGTCATTTCCAGTAATACATATACGAAGAAATAAACCTTTAAGATGATGGAATTTGGCATAAATTAGAGGATATCAAACTGATGTTCGTCTGAAATCAAACCAAAGTTTTTAATAACTTTGGACTGTCGTTTAACCTCTCGTTTTAAATTACATTCAAATTCTCACAAAAATGTTATTTTTTCTTGAAGTTGCTGTATTGCGGAATACCAAAGAACACATTAAAATTTCTGCAGCGATATTCTGTTAACAAATTTGTGCCCTATTGTAGGCAAAAGGCATGCCAATTTATGTTTTGATTGCGTTTGTGTCTAAGTATACACCTATATACATAAACAGGAGCCTTTGCTGAATCAACAAACAACAGAGTGAACACAACACAAGGATATTACAGGCGTCGGAATATAAAGAAAATCAATATGAAATGTTATAGGCTGATTGCACGCTAGCATGCAGTAAATTTTTTATCGCGTGTGTTTTATAAAGGTGTTCAAACCCATGTTTCAATTTCTTTAAGGCTGTCTTTAAATAATTAAAGCCACCTGGCTAGGGTTAGCAAAAATAACCTTTTTATTTGAATGGGCTTGGTAATTTTACGTTTCCTCTTTGTCCTGCAGCAGCACCATTTCACCTCACCTCACGCGGTCATCCTTTGTTACATTCTTTTTGGTAGTTACTTGTTTTTTTTTTGCTCTGGGCCGTACATAAATTTCACCTTGCTCCCATCTCTTAGCTCCTTTATGGATTTTCTTATGCTACAACACTACTTGCATATACATGTGAAGGGGTTTGTTTTATTTATTCGCCAGAGTGTCCATTCGCATAAATCTATTTGATTTTGATGTCTTTAAATTTCGTTATCTCACTCGTAATGGGTCTACTATCTTGCATTATGTGAGTATCGCGAAAAAATGCTGAGCCGAACGCACCGGTAAGGGACTCATATTTCAAATTTGCATACATGACTTAAGATGTTTTATTTAAAAGAATGTACCTAAGATGTCGCCAGTTACCATTTATAATAAAGGAAATGTGAGTTGCGTAAGTGCCATTTATTAATTGTTTACAAATTGCTGCGCCCATATTTCGCGCTCGACTGGCAATTGGACAACTGATTTGAACAAACATCTCGCACTAAACCCAAAGACCCATAGAAGACAAAGGCTTGGCTGATTTGCCGCTTCAATCTATGTGTATAAGAAACACGTTACACCGTCAACATATTCGATACATGGCGAGAACTTTAAGCTGAGCATTCAAAGCGTAACGCCCATAGCTTTTTTGTTCTCTTTGCGATTTTCTGCAAATTAAGTCGAAGCGTTCGCGTCGGAGGTGGCGGCCGTGGCTGCACAGTGGCGTATGCTTTGCTTTATCTCGACATACCATCGATATCGTGTATTAAGTCCCTTTGCATGTTGCTACTGCGAATCAATGTTTTGTAATTTATTATATCTAGGGCGGGCGCAAACACTCCCACAGATTAAGATAGATAAGTATTTTTGTTGGGGGCTTCTCTCCATGCCTGTACATGTCAAAATGTTCGGTGCTTAACATTTTTCAAAAATCGTCGAATACGCACGTTCGGGTGCCATGCAAGCAGAAAGGGTGGTCTCTTAAAGATGTGTTTATACAAGATTTAATTAGTTCAGTCAAATCAAAAAAAGACTTCCCTTAAAGCTTTAAGGATTTCTATTTGAAATGATTACCGACAGGCGGCAAAAAAAAATAAAAATCACAACAATACGGCGGAAATATGTTATCCTACGCAAGTTCGTTCGATATCCTGAAGCTATTTCATTGAGCATTTGCCATATTCATTTCAGAGTTTCTATTGAATCAAAGCAGAATAGTCCTCGCGGTGTTTTCTTTAAAGCACTTACAATTACGATTTCATCAGCTTTAGATGTAAAATACTATACAACTTTGCCGGCTCACTGTTTCAACATATTTTTAATTGGAAAACGTTCACATTCAGAAAGCTCATGTAGTGCATTGATCCTTCTGTTAGGAAACACGATTTTTTTGTTGCTGTTGCAAACTGCAACAGTCCAACAGGATCAACGGCTTGCATCCACCTTGCTCTACTTTTACTTTATGAACCAAAATTTCCATTCAGTTAAATTAAGCGTATACAGGCAGAGAAAAGTGTTGCTGAAGTTAATGAACTATCTTTTCAGATAAATTACCCGATCGCTCTGTTCCACTTCAAATTATTCCAAAGTTAAAATTTCGTTGAGCTTTTTCGCGTTTGTTTTGGCCTTTTTATTGATCAAAAAGAACTGTATGGTGAAGAGCATTAAAAAGTTTGGCCATATTTCTCGTACGTCCCGCTTCCGGGTAGGTGCAGTGTTCACTTGTTCAATTTTCAGTGTATGTTGGCTGCAGTGTGTGCAGCTCTGCAATATGCTACTGCGCTACATGCATTTGTACTAAAGGACGCGGTAGTTTCGAGAAACTAAAACACAAACAATGGAAAAAACAGTCCATGATTTATATCAAATTAAAAATTCCTTTCTCTATATCGGGCTTGATGGTATTCTTTATTTTTGCTTTGCAGTAGTGTTGGGGGATGTGTACGAGAGGGTGGATATGGAATTGTTTGCCCATTTTTAGCCAACTATTTTTAAATAGAACAGATGTACTCAGAGGGAAGGAAATTTGTGCAATGGAAATTTGCCAGACCATTGAGCGGGTTGCTGGTTTTGAATTTAAGCACTGTCGAGTTCAATTCTTATTTATATTTATTTTTTATTAATCAATAATGAACTTATTATTAATTGTTTTTTCAATTTCCATCCATTTTTCATGAGTACAAATATTATTGGGGTCCTTTGATACGATTTAAGAATGTCATTTAATTTAATTTTCATTCATTCTTATTATAACAAAGAACTATACAACAATTATTTTGAAAACAACTAGTCAACCTGTTATTATCACGTAATATTTAATCTGTAGAATGTGTAACCATTCCTTAAATCAGCCACTTCTCACGCACATTCGCTTCAATCGTTTCGTTATCAATCAATTACATCAAGTTGAGCTCTATGTTTTCGCGCAGCTTAGCAGCTAAGGTCATCTGATAACACCACTTCTCCTCACTTTGTAAACGACAATGTACTCTATGCAGTCAACTCCACTTTAGGCCCACTTTACTACGCCTCTAATTGACATTTTACTTAAGACAAATCATATGAATACAGCTACAATCATGCAAATAAATTAGGTATACTTAAATATACGTGGCTAATATTGCGTGCTTTGTTCTCGGTACTTCCAATCATTTCGTTTCTTTATTTTTTGTTTTTTATTTCGGCTTCTTTTTTATTCATAAGTAACCGCATTAATTGACTTATAATTATGCAACTCATGCGTTTGAATTGTGGTGGGGGTCAGAAGTCACCCTTTTAATCGTAAATAGCGACTTTGTTTTGGTTGTTTTAGATGTATTATTAGCACACAGTGAAATAACAAAAATGCGTTACAAGCAGCCCGACCACCCCCGCCTGGCCGGCGTGCAGACATATGTCAGACCCGTGGGGTGATTAATGAGAAACGCACAATTAATGGCCATTACAGACGGTATTTTGAGTTGAAGTGGAGCTGTGAGTGAAATCTCGGCTGTTGCAGGAAAGGATTTGTTCAAAGACTGTATATACAGTTATATTTAGTGTGCCGCCTACATGTGGCCACTTGTCAGTATATTGCCCTGTACATATGTATAATAGGGAGCATATACGATGATGGATTTATAATTGGTTAGGGAAACTATCAAGATGTGTCGCTTCAAGATAATAATGTAGAGACTCATTTAGGAAAGCTATTGCACCGGAGAACATTTAATTGTATTTAATGCGATTTTAGCGTGCTGTTGAGTGGTGACATATGCTGGTATGATGAAATTTGAATATTTTCGCGTTTAAGTGTACTTAAAATGTGGAAATTTACTTTTACTTATGTTAAAAGAAGCTTAATAGCGTAGAAATGAAAATGATGAAATAAGTGAACAATATTCATGTTGCATTACGTAGTTAGATTTTATAGAAACAAATTTAATCTGAACCACAAAACAACATTACTAACATTTGCCTATATTGGAGATGTCCTTGCAAATGCGGTCCCGTGCCAAATCCAAAATGCCTAGCACAGTTGCCCAAATAAATGTTGATGCCATTACATGTAATATTTTGTGTTTGCCTATAACATTTCGAGAGATAATGCAACAAAGTGGCATATGCAGACGTAATAATACGTAAAAGCTGGAACGGATGCAATTTCTGACCAAGCAACAATGGCATTCATCTGGCATGTTCAGTGTGGCGGTTTTTACTGTGTCAAATGAGCACTCGAAATGTGAAAGTCGGGCCCCATTTCCTTCACGAAAGTACCCTCATGATTTGTCTGACGGGAAATTAATTTTAATAAAGCTCCTTACAAGGGCCAGCTATAAACGTCGCGTTCTACGTCAGTAAAAAGGATGTTCGCCTAAAATTTGTCAGCTATTTGGTGGCTGCTCTCATTTACCAACAGACCGCAATCAATCAGGCCGTTGGAAAACACCAGCAGCCAGATGCCGACTTGGCCTAAGAGAAACATAATGCTTTGTGTATGTTATGCTGTACATTCATTCAAGGAATTCGATTTCATGCTTGAATTGAATGACGCTTTATGCCATTTGAATCTAACAGAAATTCACTCTCCGGCAACTGGAGACGATCGTTTTGTGTGAAGACGTTTGTCGTTTCAAATAATTTAATGTCAAATACGTTGGCAAATGTTTGCACGTGGAAAAACCACCTCTGCGGATGAACTTGCCGTTTCTGGTATTCCACATTGCTACATGCATGTGTGCTTGGATGTGCTCGTAGACGGTATGTGTGAATATAGCAATCTGCTGTATGTGGTTTCATTCAATTTTCAGGGGACTTGGTACGAACAGCGGTCCTGTTTCGCTTTCAGCTTTTGAAATGAATTATTAATCTCGAGCGTCTTAGCGAAGCTTTGATGAAGACAAACTAATGTGGCAGCGTTGGGAATATATTAATGGGCTTTAGACTTTAAGCAAAATAATGTGTTTTGCAAATTTCCAGCAAACATTTTAATATTTGGGAATTTAAAAATTTTATTATATGAAATAATTATGTTAAATACGCTTCAACTAATCAATAAGTTATTTCAATAAAAAAAAAACTCAACGAGTTCTTTAATAATGGTCTAGGACCAAAGGCATTTTCTTAACAATTAATCATCTTACACAAACCGCTCGCCTGCAGAAGACTTGTGCGCACCCAACGATAATTATTATCACCACAATACGTTGCACGTGCAAATTACTATATATTACATTTAGTATATTATGTACAATAGCTATGTAGACAGGTTATAACCCAAAATGTTTTAATTTAATCAAGCGCAGGTTTTCATTGAATTAATCGCAATGAAAAGCTCGCCCAAAGATAATTTGTGTAGAAACCTGCACGGCACCCTCGAGGACCTCTAGTATTTTTAATTGCCTTTTGTTACAAGATCAGTAATTAACGGGAAACAAACGGCACCACAAATAAAAGGGAATAGCTAATGAAAAAGAACTAGAGGTTCAAAGAAGAGAATGAAATTGTAATAATTTGTAGCCGACTATGTTTAGCCACAAGCACCAGAACAGCGCCCAAACTGAATGCGAGCTCCACACAATAGACGTATTACATGTTTATATTCTTACACGGAAAAGCTCACATAGAATATACCTTAGTCGAAATATAAGAGAAAAACTTAACAGACAAATTACATTCCCTTAATTTATTTTGCACATTCAACGGTCCTTCCTCTAAATATTTGGTTCTCCTCTGCCAAAGAGATATAGCCGTCTCGACTGGCATGATGTTCAATCCAACATGTGAGTATGGGCAGCAAGCTCTTCCCTGAATATAAATTTTCCATATATTAGGCTATGCATTATAAGTATTCGTCCGATGTTTGCCAAAGAAAATAGAATTTCCAGCGAGCACGAGCAAGGCGCAAAACTCTTGAGAAACTAATGACCCAACGGTAAATGGTCTAGAAAAATTCAATTAAGATTTTAGATTTTAATAAACGATTTATATGCACAGAAACTATGGCAGAGCGTGTCACTTTCTTACTATGCGCGTGCCTCTTCAAGTGGAGTAAGTATGTAATGAACCATAAAATGCGATAATTAAAAAACGAAGGAAAAAATCGAGAGATAATGGAGAAAACGGCGGCGGCTCCCCAGTAATGTAAAATGTCAGAAGTTTTTTTTAACAAGACCATTTTGCTCTTAACAAAAATTTCCTCGTCCTACGCTTGAATTGTCTGCCATTTTATTTTTTGCCTTGCTAACCAGAAGTTGTATGTGAATCTTGGGCCCCGTCATCAGTATATATATTTTTTGAAAGGAAAGTATTTGGCAGAATCTTTTCGTCTTGGGATGGTAAGAAGTTTGTTGAACCAAAAGATTTACTGAATAGACTATGAGGCATCCTTTTATGCTTAAAAATGACCCCTTTCGGTAATCAGTAAAAGGTCGGTCATTCGCTGCAAGACGATGCGTTGAGGCGCGTCGTTGTTCTGCTCCATCGATAAAATATTTTAAAAGATTTAAATGTTGTCCTTAAGTACGGCCACTCCAAAGACATTATCGCAAACAGTCTGCGGATTGTTTGTTTAGTGACCCACAACGATAGAGAGATAAGGACATTAATCAAACTGATAAAGAGACAACATGAGAATGAAGTGATAATTATTCAAAGAAAAGTGTCTACTTATTATTTTTTTTAAATGTAATTAATCTTTTTTAAATATTTATTTAAAGATATTTTATCAAATTCTGAAGAATGATTGAAAATCAATAAATGCCATCAGATATGTAATAAGGAGAAAAAAAATTTCAAGGAATCTGAAGTTATAAGTGATAATTATTCAAATAAAAATGTCTACTTGTTTTTTTTTTAATTATTTTAATCCTTTTTAAATATTTATTATAAAGAGATTTTATTAAATTTTGAAAAATGTTTGAAAAT
Organism: Sylvicola fuscatus; assembly: GCA_026546915.1. Lineage (NCBI taxonomy): Eukaryota > Metazoa > Arthropoda > Insecta > Diptera > Anisopodidae > Sylvicola > Sylvicola fuscatus. Next base: position 46,112 of record JANSTS010007571.1, on the reverse strand, counting down.
CAATAAACGCCTTCAGATATGTAGAAAGACAAAAAAGTTTCAAGGAATCTCAACAAAATTATAAAAAAAACAAATTGCAATTGAAACTTTTTAGGTTCAAACTCTAAACTTTTCCTTCATGCTCCTGATTGGCGGTGCTTTAAAGTTTAAAGCTGTTTATGCATAGTATAACATACCAACCAGTTAGCTATGTACATTTGTACAAGTTCCTTATATGAACAGTCACATTTTAGATTCAATATAAAATGTATATGGTGTGAACCCACTCTAAAGAGCAATGTGTCACATATAAAATGCAACTTTGTGACTAAGTACTTAATGAAAGCATATGTAAAATTCAAGACTCAACTTTAAATGTCAATTTAAAATTTGTGGAGAGGATGAGTGGATGAATAATTGCTTTATCCGAGCAGGAAAACAACACCTGAACAATTTAAGCTTTGCATTGCATTACAATTGCCAGTGCAACAAGACAGCAAATATTGAAAATTCAACAAAAACCGTGAAATTGAAACATTTTACCGATTCGTTGCACAAAAAACAATCATTCGATGAATCCTCTTGCAGACATGTTAAATGCTGGTTGAAAGGCGAAAGCTCTTCGCAGATCACCAAATGTGAATGAAATGAGCTCAAAACAATCATTGTGCTACTCTTATGGGTGCTTTCACGTATGCACTCATATCTTTTTATAGAATTCGCAGAATATTTTGCTAGCTGGCAGGAATTGTTGTGGCTGTGTAACTGAATGCGAGTGCCAAACGACGCACTCCTGTTCCATTTCGTGGTTTGTCTCCATTTCATGTACAACCATATGTATCAGTGTATGTTTATTATGCAGCAAGCATGGCACATTTCATCCCCTTCCCCTTCGATGCAATGTGGCAAATAGAGAAATTGGCGTTTTGCCAAGTAGCGCTGCAAATATTTGCTTAAATTTGCATGCTAAATGCAGATTTCATTTTACAGGAAAACAAAATTGTTGTTGTGGGAAGTGCGGTGGATGAGCGCGACGACTTTCACAGATATTAAGACGTTCATGCACTTAATAAATTTCGGTGAACAAGGATTGGCACGTATTATCAGACGAAAAGGGTTTCCATTTACGCTAACTGTGGTTAATATTTACTTTGTCGATCTACACGCTCACAGCTTGTTCACAGCATTTTCTTCACTGCACTCAAAATTACTTGCAGCAAGAGTGCATTTCTATATATTAAATTTAATTTAATTCGGAAGCGCGCGGGTTCTAGGATTTAAAGTTGCCCAACAACAAAGCATTTGCTTCGTTCGTGTCCTGATGAGCGCAATGTACACGAGTCATGACAAAGCTACTTTAGATTGTGCTTGCAATTTCGTAATCCTGAAAATCCTTCGAGTAAACATACTTGGCACATTTGTACGTGTAGCTTGTAATGAGATGTTGAAAAAAAACTTTTTAAATTCTAAATATGTAAAAATGAAATGTAATTATTGCAGCCCAGACTTGAATCTCTTCTAATGTTTGGATTCCTATATTTTAATTCAATTCATAATATAACATAATTATTTATGCATTTAAAACGTAATTTTTGGCCTCAAAAAGTTGGATTTTCTAAAGTTTTTACTTTACATAATTAAATAATGAATAAAATCCTGAAAAATCTCTTCGTAGGGACTCACTTTTAAATTATTCTCGTTTAAAAAAGTGCATTAATGTGTTTTGAATCAAACAAAGATATTACTGAGGTTTTAAGACGAATGTGAATTTTAAAATAATTCTATCTCTTAAACTTAGAGTTTTCGCAAATAATTATATCGTAAAACTATGAAAGATGTATAAAAGATCATATATTAAAGCTGTTGCAGCTTAAAATCTGTTTACTTAATTGTGTGTCATCTTCAAGGTATTTACTATTTTCCATAGAAAAATATTATGTAATTGTTTATCATATCTTGCCTGTTTACGTTCATGTAATATGAAAGCAATCAGAATTTTTAGAACTTAAAAGCAATAAAGTAAATGATTGCTGAGTCAAATAAATAATGAAAATTTATTCTAAGAAAATCTCATATTCAAAATAAAATATACTACCTAAGAAATACACAATTTTCATCTTGTCTTGTTTTATCAAATTACATAATGTGCTCGGTTATATATGTACCATATATCAATATTCTAACCGCATTTTATTTGAATATTTTATTTGTAAGTAAAATTTAATGATGTGTTTTAATATCAAGACACTAACCTTTTGTCCATAATAACGTTGATGTCTTGTATGCCATAAGACAATGGCAATGTTAATTATTAATATTTATTTTGTTCTTAATAATTAGCTACCAGACACGGCTTAACATGCACGACACAGTTTTGAATTTCAACTGACGACAGAACAGCAGCAAATTCTGCGCTCCACAAACAGCGCGAAGCACGGTAACATTATCAAGTCCCGTTATTGGGCAGGAGGCCGCAAAAAACAGCGCCCGAGAATCACGAGTCACGACCCAAGCACCGCGCCGCGCTGTGCCGGTAACAAAATGCGATGTCCAAAAAAAAAAAACAAATTCAACAATTCACTTGCTGTCTCGTTTGCACTCGCGTATGTGATGAAATTATTTTCCAGGAATTACAAAAAAAATACATGAAATCATTTGGCAATTGCTAGATGATAAACAGACAATAACGGTAAACGCGTTTGCTGTAAGTTAAAAAGGAAAACATTTTAATTTAATTCTCCCAACTCTGCACTCTGCCGTCTGCATAGTTAGTTGTTGTGCGTGATTAAACGAAGGTAGATGTCTGATAGATTCTTGATTACTTATATATTTAATAGTAAGAAAGTGTAATTTGTAGTTTTACTTATCGGTTTACAATCGCTATAGTGAACAAAAGGCCTACAAAACTCAACAAAAAGGCAATAAGGTCAGTGAATTCAAAATTTTATAAACATTTAACTATTTATTTACCTGTACTTCGATTGTTGCAATATCATTCGGTTTTCCGGATCTTAATTATGATTATTTACTTACTATTTGTAATTACATTTACATTTAGTGGATTTAAATTGAAAGATGTTCTGTCGCCAGTGACTTAAGTTCTGAGATTAGTCACAGATAGTTAATTCTCAGAAGTTAACAAGTTATGAAGAACCTCCCAAATATACTTACAACATTTCTTTTCTATATAAAATAAAACATATCTGAGCTCATTTATGTTACTTTGTATTAAAAAGAAGAATTCGTTTTAAAACTTTTTTATTCCTTTTACTTATGAACATAAGGCATTTTTTACAAATTTTCGTAGAATCTCAACTGTTTTAATTATACACTGCACGCGTACAACCACGTCATTTACCGATTTATTTTATTTTATATATGAAGTTTAGTTTTTTTTTTTTTGCATTCTAAATAGTATTTAATTTTCAATTATAGTTGGATAAGTTTGTTTATTATTAAATATGTACAATTGTGTGTGTGTATATATAACCTACAATAAGCCCTATCAATTCATTTAATGATCCTTAATATATGTTGTTTGAGTTTATCTCCCCCTAAATGTCACCTAAATGGGTGCCTGTCCATACAGTAAATATAAACATTGTCAAGTATGTTCAAGCAAATTATGATTGCATATACAATGTGAAAAGCTTTAATTTACAATTAGGGAGATAAAAAGCTTTTATTACAGTTTACTGATATGGTTTGTGTTAATTTGAAATGCGCGCATAAAAATGAAAATCCAGCGCCCAAAGTGTCGTTAAAAAACATGAAGATCGTTATCTGGCTGACAAACAACGAACAATTTAATGATCTGCAGATGGCAGTGCATCAAATGTTCAGTGCAAAATGTTGTCCTTTTTTACAGCGTCCTTTCATGGCGATTTTAAGTGAGAATGCATGTTGATTAATACTATCGAGTGGGCTTTCTGTTGTCTTGTCCACAATGACAGCTGGTAAAATACAAATATTTGCTCATGTCGACTATAAACTTTGTTAAAAATTATGGTCATTATGACTTTAATGAAGTCGCTTTTGAAACTGGATGACATTAACATTAATCAAATTTAAATGTTGGATTAAATCAACAAGCACTTTTATCGAAGTATAAAATCATCTAATTGCTCAATTTGTTTAATAAAAATTATACAAGTTTTACTAAGTTCCCGATATGTGCTAAATGTATGCTCTTACTTTACTTAAAATACGAAATTCCATTTTAGAAGTTAAATCACATTTTCTTGATTTGTATAATTACATTTAGTATAGTGTCCAATTTATACATTGATTATATTTTCTAATCGTATCAATTAAATTCCTAAACATTATTATATACAAAATGATTCGCAAGGAGTTGCCCGTCCCAAGCTCCACTTGATAACTGGCTGAGATTTTGACATAAACATAAGTTGCTAGTCTGTGTCAAAGTGTTCACTCCGTCTGACGTTCGCTCAATTTTCGCTCCACTAATAATCGGCTTACCATACTGAAGGTAGTCAGGATGCATCAATGCAGTCGCAATCAGAGATACGACCATAGAATGGTTATAAGTAGCAACAGTTTAATGAACCAGCTCCATTGAAATGTGATGGCGAGACTTCGCACTGCAAATTGTAAAATTAATTAAATTAGCAACGAATGTATTTAAAGAAACCGTTGCATAGTTTTCCGTATCCACGTCTGCATTTGTTCTTAATTCCCTAAAATAGTTATAGATGAAAATAGCTGAAGCGACTTTGCTGTGTCGTCAAATTCAGCCGCATTGTATAATCATTGTATGCACACAAAGGCATGTCTTTGCTTCGCATAGCACCGAAAACCCCTAAAACCAGCATAATGAAACTACAAGATATGTCACCACTCATTCAACCGCCCCAAGCATAACCAAACTATATACAACATGCACATTCCGGGGTATTGGATGAAAGCAAATGGGCGTCGACTCATGTTGTCATGTTAAGTACACTGTTTTCTCTTTACGCTTCTAATGGATCTAACATCTAGATACATCCACCAAACATATACATGTATGCATACAGTACTCGCATATGCACTGTAGTGTCGAGGGGGTGGTCGGGGGGTGGTTGAATTTCGCTGTGTGTGTGTATGTGAGTGTTGTGTTGAAGCAATGTGTGTTTATATTATTACCTAGCAACATTGCCTCCCTGTCGATTAGCGCCAACGGTTGCCTTTGCAAGATACTTTCCTGGCCGCCCTGCCACAGCACCGACGACACACTGGCTACACATTTCACACGCATCGCACCTTCATGAAAATGCCTGCCCTCCACCGGCAGCTGGAGGCCTAGTGTTGTCGTGATTAGGCCGTGTGTGTGGATCACATTTGGGTAATGAATTAGTAAATCCGAACTCATCACCTGTATCATGGTGCGAGGCATGTGTGTCGCACCGGATCCAAGCGCAGATGAAGTGACGAGGACGCATCAAATCAAGCGAGTACAGGCGAGATGTCATCGACACAGAAAAATATGAAATAAAAAATAAATTAGAACACATAATGCCACCGTGGGTGTTGTATGCTCGTATATTATATATTTATACAGAATCCTTTGTATACATTAAAAGGAGCGTGTGTGTGTGAGTGTTGTGTTAGGTGCACTCGTTATTTGATGTTGTGCAGATTTTCACTTGAAGATGTGAATTTTACATGAACATTCGTGCGGCATTATTAGAAAGATTGCATATATGTAGCAGTGGGGGTGGCTTTAACTAAAACTGGGCTTAGAAATTTTATGTTTTATTTAAATTGCACCATATACATTTCTTTTAGGTTTATCTGAATCTTGATAAGCTTTCTTTATGTTGTACTTATTTCAGATGAAAGTAAGTTTTAATTATAAAAGGGAAACTGTTTTACCGTCACGCTCAAATTCACTAAATCATTTACAGTCTTTGAATAAATTATAATCATGTCTAAGTTACCGCTTCATCATTAATATGCCATTGTAGGGCTGATGCCGGATGTGATTTGCCTGAAGTACAGTTAAGATTCAGTATATCTCCAATTTGATAAAGATGCTCCTCGCCGGTTATGTGTGGTCCGCTTCTCGGTAGATCTGTAATAATGTAATAAGAACTTGATAACTCATCATGCACAACAAAGAGGCCGTCATTAAATATTAATCAAACAAAATCCGCAGAGGTCGTCTTTTGTAATGCTGCCATTCATCGTCAAGCGGCATATTAAAAATGTCGTTAAATAAATACACGTCTCAGAAAAACTGAGATGTTGTCGGACAATCAAATGAATTCCGTGTAGTCGAGCTGTGGCCTGTGTGCGTCAAATGACGGTGTTCCAGCTTAACCCCTGACAGTTTTTTTTTTTTTGCCAGGCATACCCGAATGCTAATCATTTTAATATTAGGGATATCGTGATGCCACCCCAACCCGGGCAACATTATATGTCCTTAAACGTACCATCGGACGCCAGCTCGCTCCAACATAAATGTATAGTGCGGCACATACCATAAAGCTCTTAAAAAGATTGTGTTTACGGCAAAGTTTTCATCTTAAGTTTACCCAATTTCTGCCGTTCTCTTATGTAGAGCATCGTTTGGCAGGCCATGCCGTCGGCTTTTACTGGTTGCTGATCCGACAATGCCAAATAATGTCTATACAGATAAACAACAGATTAAATATTTTCCGGCTAGCTTCATCTATTCATGTCCACCCCAAGGAAAATAGCCTAATTTTATTTTCATTTATCTAAAGGTCGTTATGCTCTCATCCACACAGTTTATTTATGTGTCGCCACGTATATACGTTTGTATGCACGCACTTCCTGAAATATTATACACACTTTTTCATGTAAGCATAAGCGTCGCGACGCCACCACACCACTCAATTACAGCAAACGAATCAAGTGGGATCAAAATGAATAGAATGCTGAACAGTACGCGCTTTATTCGGCTGGGGTTGTCCGGGTTGGAGGTGGGGTAGGAATGTTGTAACGTGCACGCTGAACTCTAATTTGTTACGTAACAAAGCAACAACAACAGCACGAAGAAATCCGTATAATAATCATAATACAGTCACGGAAAGGTAATTTTGCATAATTGCTTTCTGAGTATCTACAGATAAGCACAATGAAAAATGAATTCGGAATCTCTGGGCGTACGACACGCCGCGTTGAGTTGCGTACACCACACACATGGGGGTTGGGGGTTGGGGGAGGGGTGCTATCAAGAAACGCAAAACAATTATGTTCATTTAATGTTGGCCGAATGGACTGATGAATTGATGTTCTCGCAACTTATATTGTTGCCATACCTGGTGGAGAACGCTCCTTATCAAACTTTCAGACCGTTTACTTCCGGCGGCCCCAATCGAATTATGCATACTTGAGTGGTTTCCAAGTAGTATTCGTATCTTGAAAATTACGCCAAACATTATCTGAATGGACAAATTTCGAATATTCGGCGTGGTCAATTTGACACTTTCTAACATTTCGGCGTTGATTTACATAAATATGTGACAATAGAAAAACATAATTAAGTGCAAACCGCTTCAACTGTTCGGATTACATGTTCTATGTAATTTTATTTATGCGATCCACGATTGCCATTAGACATGATTTTTCTTTCATTGCTTAATTTAAAGGAGTATAGTCGTTGGATCGTCTACAGTTTCGTTATTAAATTATGTTGAGGTTCTATCAAGATGATTAGTATTCCATTCATATTAATTCAATCAACTGATTTTCATTATCTGATTACATATTTCTAAACCATAATTTTAAGTAACGAATCAAAATTGAAAAATAAACGATCTTTTGATAATAATTAGGAAGAGTAATTTAATATTAAACAGTAATTAGTAAGTTTCCCTCGTCTTACAATATTCTATTAAGAGGAAATTCCTCTGTCAGTGCACCTCTTACTTTACTTGGCTGCAAACTCTGCTGGGCAAAACAAACGGACGACGGAGTGCACTGTTTGTGAAAACACGACTTTGAATAATTAACGCAGAATTGTTGAAGAAGTTGACGTTACTAATAGACACCGGAATGTAAAGTTTACCCACCCTTACTCACTCTATATACCAACGAATTCAACAAACTGCACACACCCTTAACTCAAACACTTTGTTGTTTCTTCCAGGTGCAGGCGCCTTATAAGTTGTAATTCAAACAGTAATGTCCCCTTTAGCTAAGCACTGTTTCAGACAATTGCAAGATTAACTATACACAATGCACTTAAGAAAATAGCAGAGTTATGAAGAATCCTTGATAGATTTAAATTCCATGGTAACAATCACGAGGACATGTCGTGACGCAATTCGCCAGTGTCCTCTATCTGCGAGCATTCCAATGATTTCCATTCCACCCACACTTTCCTTTTGTTAACTAGTGCAGTTTTTCCTAAACATTTTCAATTTTTCTCTAGTGTTTAACATCAATGTACCGACTGAAAAAGCCAACGATAGGAATAAAACATTGAAAACTGCAAACATGGCAAATAGAATTCGAACGTGCCCATCTCACTCCTGCCCCTTGACGACCTCGCCACATAAAGATACATTTTCCTTTGGAAAATATTTGTCTTGTCGTCCTGTTAAGTGTGCTAGTAAAAGAGCACGACGGTCGGCCGAAGTACAAATGAAAAATTGATTAAAGAAAATCTCCTGAAGAAGGGTCGTGAAAAAAAAACAAGCGGGGATAAAACGGAAATGAACCCTCCGCGAAATCATGTTTTCTTCGTTCATCTTAAGGTTTAAAACGTGCACAAACATCTCGATCGGGGACATTTTGACCTGATTGCTATACTTTGCCGGGGGTTTTTCTGCGGTTCTGGGAATATTTCTCGATTCAGCGATTTTCGTATTAATTTAAATATTAAATCAAAGCGAAAAGCGAGCAACAGTAACAAAATTCACCAAAAAAAAATATACTACCATGGACTTAATTTGCGCAAATTACTGCTCTGCTTAAAGGAAGGGAAATGTGCCAACTTTAATTACACAAATCCACGAATGAGAAAATGTGGTTATGATTTATGAACCACCTTCAATAAATTTTTTTTTACAAGAATTAGGAATGTTCAAGAAAATATATCTCCAATTTGTTCGTAATGTTAATAATTAAGAGTAAAATTCATTCATCAAGAAGCTTACCGGAATAATTGTCTATTTAAATATTCATTTATGTCAAAAGCTCGCCAATAAAGTTTACATAGGAGGCAAAACTTAAATTCCAAAGGCACCACAATTGAAACCACGAAATAGGTATAAGAATTTCATGATAGGATAGTTTGTTGGGGGGAAAACCGAAAGGCATCCCAAAGCTTTAAACTTTGTAAATACTCGCACATATAAGAGGCTTTAATTATACGAAAAGTTTTGCGTACATCTAAAGCCATAATCGATAGAGATGTTTACATGCACCATACACTAAACAAGATACTTATATAGTTACTCACAGCAAAGATTGTAAAGTAGTCTGGAGCAATATAATTACTTGTCGTAAATTTTTAATTACCCGTTTTATTCTTTGCTTGTGTTTGCGAACGGCTTCAGGCATACTCCGGATTTTGTTTTAAACAATAATAAAGGAATACTAATTAGATCATAATTTTATCATATAAATTATTTATTTCTTACGTCATTTTCGAATAATAACTAATCAATCTTCAATTAATTACATTTGCCATGGGCTATAAACATTACATCGACATATAAAGCTCGTAATTATTAAATTCTCTGTTTCAAAGTTTTTATCTTGAGTATTTGAAATTCAAAATAAACATTGAATAATGATGCAAGAATAAATAGCTAAAGTGCATCAGACACCTTTTCTCTTCTCCCTTGGCAAAATAGACGT
>JANSTS010007571.1:22397-33072 GCA_026546915.1 Sylvicola fuscatus | reverse complement strand
CCTTGCAACCCTAAATGTGTCACTGAAAATAATAAACGACTAAATCGTAAGTTTCAACAGCGATGGATTGTCATAGATCCAGCTAGTGACACATAGTCGGCACCTTACATTTACGAGAAGACGTTTTCTTTACCTTGTATATAATATTACTGAGTATAATCCAACCAATCATTTGTTTAATGAAATACTAAATGGGATGACATTTATATCATCACCGTCTTATAGTTTGCATATATCAACTCCGGTACATTCACTCACATGCACAAACAAATTTGTTAAATGAATTATACTTTAATTTTATGTCAGTCTAAACAAATTCAATTAATGTCAACACTGTACACTTACCATTACTAAGCGATGCACTTATTACGAATAGGATGCTCATTAAATACATCTTCTGTCGGCAGTGTAATTCCTTGAGATGTTCCGGTTTGAAATGTGTTCGTTCGTCCTGTTTTGGCAACACTTTACGTTAAATGCAGCTTATGTTTAATGAAACACTGTTTTTGAATGATGTGCCATCATTTGGATCGCCAGTTTACTTTTATTTACACAAAAGCACTTCTTCTGGACACTCAAGGAGTTCGCACTTTTATACCAAGCGCAATTTCTTTTATGACGACTTTTAAACATTTTTTATTGTTGATTTCTTTTACCAAGAGATTTTTGTGATTTTCTTATAATGTCTGTGAATTTTGTCTGTGGTTATTGCTGCAAATAAAAATATTTTTTTAGACATTTCGCCCAATTAAGTTGTGTAATTCTGTCTGTCTTATTATTGTGACATTTGATGCATTGCAGTAAATTCAGGAAGAGCAATAAAATTGACAACATAGATTAAGGAAAGTCGTGCAATTTGTCATTAAGCTTAAGTTACAGACGTTTTAGTCGGAAAAGTGCAGAATTATAAAATGGACTGTGGCATACAGAAAAAAATCGATGCTTTTGCAACGGTTGCAGAGTCACGACCTTTTGACGCCCCCTTCCTCCTTCCACACATGCACACACACACACACACACACTATACACCCTTAATGATCAATCACTTCGCAAGAGCCCATTAGTGTTTTTACGAACACTCGTTACATTTAATTATTGCATGCAACCAGATAGCGGGGTGGCTCGCATTTGTGTCAATGTATCGCCCGAACCCAGCAAAAAAGCTTCGGTACTCACTCACCTAACAATGTACACCAGAAAAGTTCCATAAATAAACGGAATATATGCATTTCTCTCCAGCTATAACATTTCCGTTTTCCTTTTTCCATTTGCCATTAACAAGTGCTGCTAAATGTACACACACCGCCATTATTGCTTTGATACTCATTAAGTCATCATCTTGGCACATACAAAGCACAATGCAACCGTGTGTGTGGGTGGGTAGACATTTTTGCAGCCGCTTTGTGTGCACCCGAATTCTTTAACAAATGCACATGATGGGTAGCAAAGGAAACATATATATTAAGAATGGAAACCACAGTGAAAAGGGCTGCGACGCGTCGCGACGCGACGTCGAGAACACGTAGCACAACAAAGTGGATGCTTGTACAGTCTCTTGGTATTTTCGGCTTAACGTTTAATGGATTTTCGTTTTCTTTTGCAAAATGCACGTACTCTTATCCATTTTGCACAACATTTACAAACCTCCCTCTGCATTTCCTCCCCATTTGCCGACACGCGGCGCGGCGGAGCATGGTAAAAGCCAAGTGGGTACTCTACTTGCGATTATCATAATACAAATATTCCGTAAATTGTTTTTGGATTGGCTAGCCAAATTATGTGGCATTAATAACACCCCGTTTATAAACGCATATACATAATTATATGTTGTGGGCACGTCATATCCATACGCAACCTGCTCAGTGCTCATTCTATTGCAGCGAAAAGCTGGATGGTCGTGCTGATTCGTGCAAACATAATTACACGGGAGTAAACATATACATAGAACGGAGATGAATTGAAATTTGATAAATCGCATGCAGACAATTCACCCCCACCCCTCCTCCTCCTCCACCCACCAGTTCGCAAACAGGGTGTGTAATTATTTTTGGGTGATGCGCGATTAGCAGCCGCACAACTAACAGCCGCAAACGGCGTGACGCGGCGGATGGAGATGGTGTGCCCTGCCATCCACGCCACGGGGGTTGATGCAGGATCTCACTTTCCTGCCTGTTGTGTTGTGTTGTCTCGCCCAAAATTAGCCTGTGGATATACGCAACGGAAATCGTGTTAACCCGAGCCGTGTGCACTCTTATGTCGGCGAATGGTGTGCTGCCATGCAGATTCCACCACACCGCACACGTTCGGTATGAATTCGCAAGTGCTGCGTGCTTCAAGAGATAAATATTAGCATTTTGTTTCCAATTTTACTGAAGCAGTGCAGCCCAGAGCTGGAGCCCCTGTGCAATCTCGTGCTCTAATGCGGCTCGAGTTTATGGCAATTTAAGTGAAACAATGCCGCCGCCTCCTTTTGTGAGTTCACAAGGAGATATTTAAGCTTATATGATGTTCTCTACGGTCTACCTGCAATTGAATTTGCTTTGCATGTTCCACCCTCAAGTTGTCTTGGGTATGATTTGCTTTGTGAGCATAATTTCTATTTTATGTAGGGACGTTGTACGCATTCCGAATGCACGTAAATTAAATTCTACAGGAAAATTTTATTTTGTTTAAGACTCGGGTAAAGTGATTTATGTAAAGAAGACAAATTTTAATATACTATAACTGTTGTATGTGCGGTATTTAAATAATTCTCGATTACAAGAATGTGAAAACAATATTTATGTACTTGCTTTGGTTGAATAAGAATGTTCTCTGGTATCAAAAATGATCCCGTTATTAAATGGAATCTGGAGAACATATTAAATAAACCTTTAATCCGCATAATCCTTTTGTATTAAAAATGTGTGCTACACAATGGTAGTAACATTTAGCTTCAGACAGATCCTTAGCAACTACATAATACGCCCATGTACATACTTCTATTCGCCTCGGCTAACAAATGACTTCCAAACAACAAACCCTTGGCTAACCACATTTGAAACATCTCCTTGGGGGTAACTGCAAACTTTGCAAACTTTGATAACATTTTAATCGGGTTGTAAAGAGCATTATTACTCTTATAACGTAAAATTTACCCTCATTGCATCATAAAATATCACAATTTACGAGCTTTATGCATATCCTAGAAAAACACGGAGCCGCTCAGTGTTTGTGGTATACGAAATTCGATGTATGAACGAAATTTAAATTGGCCGTAACTTTATTAGAGTGCTACGTAAAGAATTATCTTAAACATTTCTTAGATTTTACGAAAACAGAAACTCTTGCATTCAAATTATGAAAATGTTTGCCTTACATTTACCAAAAAGCTGGTAAACTACTAAAAAGGCAATAAATATTATGTTATAAAATTTGCATGAAAACACGAAATGCGGTTCAAATTGTTAATTTGCACAACACAAATATCGCAAAAGAGATTAAACATAATCCACATAAACATGCTCATGTTGACATATATAGTTTTGTGTGTACATATTATGCTAGGTAGACAAACAAAACTATGGCACCGAACTATTAATTGAGCTCGACCACGGTGAACACTTTTCGTCCAAAAATTGAGTGAATGGAAAAGAAAAACACCAAATAACAGAAACAGAGGTCATGTGTTGTTTGATATGCCAAACATAGCAATTGAAACATTTGTGTGTTTACATTTCATTCACTGCCGCATTAATACAAAACAAAACAAAAACCTACATATATAATTTAGCATAAATGCCATTAAATTTCACTGCTCAATTGTGTTGCATATGCGTAACATGAATTTTTATCGCATTTATGGTAATATTTCCGCACAATCATCCGCTGCATTGTTTGAATTGCATTCGTTCCAATATTGCCAGTATTGTACGTCATACTCGGCACACCTCAAAGGTACAACATTCATGTCCTTCATGCATTAAACACCACACCATGCCATCTCCGTCCATATCTGCTGGGTCGTAATGCAAACACAAATCACACATATGCATACATTTCTAGTGAGAAATGCACACTGCCACTGCACTCATTATAATATCTATGGCATTGCTGTAAATTTGGTTGGCGTATTTTAGACGGTGCGATGTCGGTCTGCCCATCGTCCGCCCTTTGCTTAATTCCAATTCGGACCACCCCAATTCTATTTCCACGTATTCGTCGCTCTTCAGGTCTTAATATATTATGTAATTTATTTTACTGGCTATTATGTTAGTGTATGGCCACTCTCCACCCTCCTCCTCCCCAACCCCCACCAGTGTCACATATGCTTTAGTATGTTGCGCTAGCATGCAGCAGCCATGCAAACATTCATACCCACTGTTGTTTGCATAGTGGCATGTTCATAACAAATAATTTAATAGAGTCTTGTAAGTCTCTTCTGCAACGTAGGAATCATGATATCAAGCATGATAACGGGAGGAATGAGTGGGGTGGCTGTCGGTTAGGTATATTCCAGAATGTGTCGGTGAAGCTGCCGCCAGCCGACCAAGTGTCGTGTATATACATTATAATTCCATATATTTATGTGCACTTTGTTCGAATACATTAAAAGCACACATAAGTCACGTTATATGGTAAAAGTATGAGCGCATTTAAAAACGAACATCCAAAGTGGCCAGAACATATTCGCCGAGCATATCGTTACACTTTGCATGTGAATCCACGTATAGCCGCATATGCATGGTGGCGTGTAGTCGGTATACATTCATGCGGCATTTTGAAGGGCAAAACCTATATGTTTTCTTCTCCTGGCACATGGAATACGGATGTCCACATATGCACCCAACACCAGCGTTTTGCATTATACTTTAAGTGCCTGGTCGTCGAAAATGTATGAGCATGTGGGTTGAGAAGGATTGTTGTGGAAGGTCGGTGGGATGTGTGTACAGTTTGTATCGCAGCGCTCCTGAAGACTGAGCTTTATAAATATTCGCTTTAGAATGTTTCGATATGAATGTAGATTCATGTAACCACTTACCAGTATGTTTGGGTGTATATGCTTAGTTTATAATTTTCGAGCGTGCAAACATCCACATAGCAATTTCACTTTTGCTCGGATGGCACCAGCCCCAAAGTTGGATGATGAATTACATTTGTCGAGCTCGTTTATTTTATTATATCACAGCGAATACCATAGACTTAGCGATTGCGCTTTCATGTACATAAAACATACAATTTTTATGATCCTTTCGTGTATTATGCAAATCACTTCCGATTATTCAATGCAGAATTTTAACCAGCTCATTTAAAACTGTCCACTAAATAGCTGCACGGTAGCTGGCATACGAATGCAGATGAGAATACCAATGGGGTGAGGTAACGCGTCCTGAAATGGTCATCCATGGCATGAAAATGCGGAATTTCTTATCTGTGCTAGCGGCTGCATACAGTCTCCGCTGACAAAGATGTCTCAATGAGTTCGTGTCATTGGTATTTAAAATGCAGGAAGACAACCCTCTTGATTGTTACCGTATTGGAAACGTGCTTGATTTGCACAACTTTAGGATCGTCCTTTTCTTCAACTTTCTTTGTTTCGCATTTCAATTTTGTAATTGTATGTGAAACTTATGTATACCGCTTTTCAACGGTTGTCGACACTATTCAAATATTGATAAAGCATTATTGATGAGCGTTTTGTGTTCGTTCATGACCACACTTTTATATCCAGAATTAAAGTTTTATTAACAACCCAGTTGTACATGTTGATTCTAAACCAACAATGATTTCATGTTGCATAGAAAATGTCAAATTAGTTGAAATGGAAATTAAATATTTATCCGTATACAATATATGATAATGATCCTTGTGGGGGAGTCTCTCTAGTTTCTATTTATGATTTAGTTCCGGAAGGATACTGTGAATACAATGTTGATGGCTTAGATAAAGACACAAAAGCTCTTAGAATATTTGATTGGACTACAGTGATAAACTGCCTGAAATGAAGGCAGACTTGGGACAGGTTAAAGGTCGTAAAGGGTTGTAGCTGTAACGAAGTAGAATTGTTAGAGTGGATTCGTCACAGACATTTTATAGTCATCAAAGAATATTAATTATAGAATTTGGGAAAACTTTCTATTTTATATTATGACGAATTTGACAATTAGAAAATATTCATTAAATTTGTGAGTATTAATTAGCGTGAATTTTAATTAAAATTGAACAGAACCAACTACCAATTTCGTCTTTCATTTACTCAATTCAATAAATAAATTTCGACACGTTCCGTCGCATCCGGGTGGCAAACAAATTTAATGGCAATAAAAAAATCACAATAATCTCCCCTCGATGGGTGTCGACAAATGCACAAAATTCTTGATTTGATATTTTCAATCATCTTTTGTCCGAACGCCGAATGATGACAAACTCAAGGAAGCAGACGGGACTATAATTGATGATGGTAGAGCGCTTCGACCGGAAATATTATTGCTGACAGCAATCCATTTATTGTTTAATCTATGTAGAAGGAGTGGCGAGAATCCGCGTATCACAATGGCTGTCATTCAATTACACAGTTGTATGGTGGAAGTGATTTTATTCCGATGAGGAGGACACTTCGATTCATGACGTCGCAAGTTGAGCTTCTGTCTCATAAATTGACAAATAAATCAATAAGCAATCTTTCACAAATATCCCGGGGATAAAATATTGTTACAAAGATGGCATTCTGTTTATTCAGGGATATGGAAAATGCTAATCTCGTCTGATCTGGGGTCCTTGGATGGTGGCATTATTGATGTTGCGGTAAAGCTGTTCCTTATCCACAGTTGGAGAGTCTTTTTCGCAAATTTGTGAGGGATTGTTAAAGACATTCAAGATTTCAAATCGCATTAAATTGTATAAGTGAATAATATACATAAATTTTTGTGTTGAATAAATGTAATTTGGGCATGTTGTCGTTGAAATTCATTAAATTACACAAAATGTCGCTTTAATGGTACACAAAATCAACTAACAAACTCCAAGAGTATACATTTTTTTAAAAATGAATTCATGTTTTACATACAAACATTTTAATCCGGTCGACAACAAGCAAAAAATCTGTTGTTAAAAAACGTCATTATTCTAATTGGACCAAAACATAATCACTCCGAATATGACAACATTTTTGAGGGCAATTTTAGCTCACACATAAATTGTGAGTGACGCGGCAACAAACAAGCGCGGGCGCTCGCCGTCCTTCTTACCCGCGAGCCATTCATAGTCAGTCGACCCACTACACCGCCACAACAACTTCCAATGGCTGAAGCATAAAAGACCATATTTTCGCCATGCAAATAATTCAAGAGCCACATAGTTAAACCAATTTGCGTCAAATCAACTTTTGCATCCCCCTCCCGATGTTTGACAAATCACCTCAGGCTCAAGCTCTTTTTCATGTGAGATATGGGCCGTGTTTTCTTCATCCCCTACACGCGCCACTTAAAGGCTCTGTATTGCCTGCTGTGGCTGTACACAAATGCTTCTGGCTATCAACTGACTCTGGAGACGAACACTGTGATGTAAATACTTATACGACCAGGAAGCCAGTTTTTTCATCGAAATTTGATACAACTTTTTTATATCTTGGTATGGAGCATTGGGAATATCTTATCCATTTAAATGATTTTATCTTAAGAAAGCAAACTAGATAATAAATTGGTTTTTAAGCCAATTTTAATTTTTAAGGTTACATGAAGGTAATGGAACCTTATGTAACCCTAATAACGTTTTAGGAAAATTGTGATTTGCAGCTTATAATGTGTAATTAAGCGCATATTAGTTAAAGTTTATACACACATGCTTTCAAAATTCACATGTAAGACGCACAGAGTTTCTGTTCCCATTATAAAACGAAGTTTATCTTTTCATCTCCGTTTTATACAATTTGCCTTTTGGCAGCGGCACAGAACCCCTATCATTTTGATGCGTGATCCGTTTTCTATCCCTTTCGTTGGAAGCTTCTTTTTTTTATCCGCCTCACTTCCTTATAAATACAAATGATGAAACGTTCGAGTGCGGGTAAAAATTTAGCGACAGTTTCCTCTTGTGTGAAATAACATTAGCGCGCCAAACACATAAACTCACACATTATGCAATTGGCCGACATGTTTGACCCGAGAAGCATTTCGTTATCAACAGATCACCAGCCCTTGAAACTCGAAACTGCTACAAATAATTTTGTCTTCACCAATAGACTTGGGGTAGGAGAGTCCAAACTTTATTCTATATTAAAATATATACGTAGGTATATATGTATTGGATGTGGCCCGCTTTATTTACCCCATCTATATGTATATGTGGCGATGTATATGCGAGTAGGCTGCATATTGCATATACATATATAGAGGAGAAGGCCATGACCGGAAATCACCCAATTCGTTGAGCTTTTTCAACTTCTTTGTTACATTTCTGATTTCATTCTGCCGTCTTGCTTGCTGCTTGAATTAGTTTGTTTTCGTTGCAGCGAGCAACTCGGTTTTTATTTAAATTGTGGATACATCTTTTTGCCGCTGATTTTGACTTTGACGGGTGTTTTTGGTGTGCCGGTGGGGTGGTGAGGAAGGCGATACATTTCACTTCAACGCGATGCGCTGTTTTTTGTTGTTGTTCGGAATACAGTGCAAGTGTAGGGATGTGTGGCAATAAATGTCCTCGTCAAAGTGCTACTAAATAACGGTTACCCTAACCTCTTTATTTATATTGCAAAAAGGGTTGTATTAGACTTAAAGCTGATGGGCGGGTGTATGCAGAATGATTCCTGTGTTTCAATACACCGCCGACGACCCATCCGGTTGGGGGAAAGGATACGGTTCACACAACAAATAAAAAATAAGTTATTATTATTGGTTTTCCGTGTTTTCCTGTTATTTGTTGGTATTGAAGTTTCACTTTATACGTGCTATAGTTTTCATGGAGTTTTAGAGTTTAGAGAGAGTTTCAGAAAATTGCCATATATCATTCAGGAGATGATTTAAAAAGGGTCCTTCCAAAAACTAAATGTTGGCTACTAATTAGTTTTTTTTTTCCAATTGCGACCACTTTTCGTCATGTAATTTAAACTCACATTATCTCAATTTTATTCCCTATAGCCTATAATACATGAATTACGTTTTAAGTGAAAATAAAATAGTTGCACCTCAATAAAATGGAAGATAACAGTTTCGATGAAACGTTAATGGCTGGTTGGGAGGAGAATACCCAGTCTCAAGTTTTTACGATGACCACATCAAAATTTCAGCAGTGCCTCACTACTGTGTGAAGCCGTGCAACATTTCTCTAGAGACATGCCGACGAAAAGAAAACTTTCAGCTAAAGCTTTAAATGTTTGTTAAAGTTTTCTCCCTTTTTATGTTTTTAATTACTTAAATACACACCCGGGGCATGTACAGTTGTGTATATCTTCTATCTTACAGTTTTCTCTACTCATCTTGTACATATAAGACGGGGTGAAATCGTCCTTTTTTATGTCACTGCACATATGTATTTGATCTTCTTTTAAATGTAGGCAGAAAAACAATTTAACGGAATTACGTTGATCTATTGAAAAGATTAGGTGTTCCACGAGACTGTTTTTCGTATGATACGAAAGCTTTTAGGGTAACTTTCACCCCGCTATGTATTTAATCCTTCAAAATAAAATTTCGTGTTCTTTTTCGGGGAACAGCTCGCCCATATTTTTCACTGCCGATTAGTCCAATTAATGGCATTCCGATAGCAGCGTGCTCCATTATTGGATATTGACAGTATCGGAATGCTCATAAATTTTGCACAATTAACAACAACTCCGTGCCATGTATTACCCATTCATTATGTTGTTTTTTTTTAATACTTTTCTCCCCAGCAGGATGTTATCGTATGAATTGTTGGATGCATTAAAAAATGTTCTGCCAATCTGAACGTCATAAATATTTTTTACTGGCTCCACAAAAATTTGTCTCACTTTGTTGCACTATTCGATTCACGGGCATAAATTGTGCTTAAAGCTTTTCCACAAAACGTACAAGTATTAAGTTATACCTTACACTTTTTATTGCGGTATCATTTTTTTTTATCAGCCCTATTTCACTGCATTATTTCGCACGCGTTTGCACAAAGCCATTCACATTTAATATTCCACAACTAAACACATACGACGAGCATATATATCCTGACATTATTATGTTACACAACAGTGCGATGCTCTACTTGTTACATGATCAAAGGTGCACGAAACTGCTGTTGCCTGAATATTGACGAAAGTCAACCGAATGTTCTAAGAGCACGGCACCAATTTTGTTTGTTATTCCTTCCATAAAATGTACGCTAAACTGCCAATATATCCTTTGATATGGTTCGCGCGGAACTATTTGCCGAATTCGGCCGTTTTGAGCGGACGCGATTATCAAACTGGCGAAACCAACTTAATGGTGGGCTGAACAGTGCATTGGCTTCCAGCAGATTTGGTTCGTTGTGAGTGGGGAAATTGACGCGCATGTCCTTTCTTCGTAGGGGAACCACACAATCCTTACCGTGCACTCTAAAAGGCTTTCGTCAAAGCTGTGTGCCTTGCAAAAGGGATGTTATCAATTTAGTTGATTCTACTAATTTTGGGGCATTTTTACTAATTTTTTACTTCCTAAATCCTTATATTAATTAAGGTAAGAATACAAATTTA
>JANSTS010007568.1:0-12063 GCA_026546915.1 Sylvicola fuscatus | reverse complement strand
ATTGAATTTTTTTTGTTGCAATAGAAAGCCTGATAAATTCACTAATTAAAAATGTTATTAAAATTTAAAATAATGATACAGGGTGTTTTAAAATATTTTATTAAAACTTAAAAATAGGTTTTTTGATATAATTTAATTAAAAAAAAAAATTTCTTAAAAAAATTAATACTGACAATGGTCATAACCTTAAAAAAAGGAAACGCATTTAATAACTGTCTTAATTAATACATATTACTAAAAAACAATTACACGAGCAGGAAAACAGCCATTAATATTAATACGTTTTATGACAGCTAATATAACCTCTAAACAGAATACTAAACCAAACTTTCCTGACTTTTTGTTACTTTTGTCTAGAAAAAAACACGTCAAAAAAGGCTAGTTACTAAAAAAATTGAGATGTGGATAAAGAAAATTTAATCTGGAACTTCTAGCTTTCAGGAAATAGTAAAAGTTTAAAAATCGGATAAATATAATCGAAAATATACAATTCTTAAGCCAGCGGAAAGACTTGTAACGTAATGAAATTTCCATAAAACTGAAAATCGCTTATGTTTGAGAGCACAAAAAAATAAAAAATAATTTTTTTTTTTTACTTTTTTTGTTACGATATAAAAATTCAAACCTTTTTCATTCCTATTTCAGCAATTAAAATATGATATCAAACATTGTTTTTTTTTCTCAAATGATTGCGTTTTTACACTAGTCGCCCCACTGTGCGTCGCGTCGGTTTGTGCGTTCTTCATGCCCGATGCCAAAATGTACATTGTACGCGCGCTTACTGGCAGCACTACACCATGTAAATATTGTGTGGGTGGTTCGATTATTATTATTATTATTATTACGGCGTGTCGCCTTGAATCGTGTACACAGCGCCCACTTAAAAGCACCACACATCGACGGATAAGACGGCACAGCGCCACCACCCTACCATGTCTTTAGCTGCGAAATTCAGCTCGTTCACGATGAACGTTGCGGCGGCAACTATATAAAGCCTGCGGGGTTCGCATATATAGAGGACGGGTTTGGCACGAGCTTTTTTGAAATTTTAAGACGCGCCCGATGATTTTCTAGCGTGAAAAACGAAATCTTATAACCGACATTTATGGTATACTTGTTATCTCTTATCACGGTACCCATCAGCTCAATATAACTATAATTTTGTGGGCGAAGGGTTGTTTGTGTGGTCTTGTAACCCAATACTTTTCGACTATACATGCGGAAAAGGCATCAATCGGGTCAATATCTGTATTCTTTGCAAGACCTAAGATTGCTGCCGCAATTATTTATTTATTAATTTATTTATTCTCTTAGATTACAATATTTCAATATAAATGATCTTCAAGTGGTAATAATATATAATTTAGGTAAATGATTATAAAAAGATTTCCTCAGCACGTCGATTAAAGATTAGACAGTTTGAACTGAGGGTGAATGGACTATTCTTGTAGGTAGCATAGACTATAATTAAGTATCTAATAGATCTAGACAGCGGTTCATTTCTATGAAACAAGGATTTATGAGTGGGTTCATGTAGTAGCTGCCGAAATCTCAGTCCAGCTATGTGCTCGTTGACTCTGATCTAATGTCCGAGAAGCTTATCATCGACTCCATTACAAAGCGGGTCATAGACAAATAGAGCCGAGGTGACCTTGCGTCTATGGTCTAATGGTGTCATATTGATAAGCGGTAGTTTGGCGAAGTAAGGTGGAAGGGAGATCGGGTCAGCCCAACCAAGATGTCTAAGAGCTCAGTAAGCGTTTTCGTATTTTTTCAATTATTTGGGAGTGCTTTTGATGGAATGGAAACCAAATCACGGACAAATAGAGATTTATCTGAGACATACGGGTCGTGGAATTCCCTTACAAATCTGAAAATAAAGCCCAGGCGACTGGGAGCTCTATTTGCTGTTTGTCTTCGGGAATGGTCCTGGGTCCCGGTCCAGGTATTTGAAAAACTTAGGTATTGGTGATAAGGATCCAATACAACGGTAGTTTTCGATAATATCTTTAGGGCCGGATTTGTGTACTGGGGAGACGAACGATTTCTTCCATTGGAGTGGAAATATCGATGTCGCTAGCGAAAATTTTGCTTAACAGCGTAGTCAGACTGTGTGCACACTTGTTTAGGACCATAGTAGGAATGCCGTCTGATCACACAACCGTAAACTGGCTGAATAATTTGAAGCAAAAAATTTGAAAAGTACTCACAAATCACTATGGCAATAAGGAGGAGAAGGTCGATTTATATTTAAGTAAGCTAGGAAGGCTGTTAGATTTCCTTTTTCAATTTACGAGCTTCCAGAAACAAGAAGAGTTATTCTGTAAAGAGGATCGAGCCTTTGAAAAATTTTCTAAGATTAGGATTGTTAGTTAGATTGTAGTTCGCAGATAGTTGCGACGGTTCTTTAAATTAATTAGTTTTGTGGTAAACCAAGGAGGGTTGATAGAGTTAGACGCTTTAGCCAATGTGATAAACCTGGTTAATCCATCATGCAGAACCGCTGTCAGTCTATCTACAGAACCAATAAGATCTGGTGAGTCAATGATATCGTCCCAATGAATATAAGTAATGATTTAAGCCTTCATAGTCACCACTTCTAAAATTAAAGCGATGCGGTGGAGAATCTGTAATAAAATATAAGGAATGAGATAGTTTACTATTAATAGCATGAGAAAAATTATATATATCTAAGTTAACGAGGCTGTACTCTACTGTACTCACCCTGGGTCTTATCTGGGTCCGTAAACTCCAAGTCCAGGTATTGTCCAAACTGGTGAGGAATACTGCAGGCTTGATGGAGGCTGAGGAATATCAGAGCATTAATTATTTATGAGCTTTCAGTTTTTGAGTTCATATTTATGAGGTAATAGAAACATACTCAACTATAGCATCTTCATGATAATATCAGATTGGAGTAGTCTAAATTAGTTCAACAGACTATCCCTTATTGTTGAAGACGACTGATTTGGTCAAAAATTTGTATTCCTCCGCCATGATATTTATTAGATGAGGAGCACCTGTCCTTCCGAAAAACATTGTAGCATGGTGGGCATATCTCAGCATCCAGAATACTAGGGCATAGCCAGATCTCAGTTAGAACCATGAAACCATGATGTCGTAGTCGCATGAGAGGATGGAGTTATAGATGATGAAGCATTTAGTATGAAGGCCGCGGACTTTTTGGTAGTAGACGTGAAGATTTGTGATGACAGATTTGCTCTTTATCCTGGTCTTGTTGGTATCGGTCGCGCATAGTTTTTTCGATGCCAAAAAAAAATCACACATGTTGTATGACAACATAGCTTCCGGAATGATTTCTTGAAATGAACATATATTTTTAACGCATCTTATGTTCAAAAGCGACGGCGATGGTCAATATAATTTAATATTTATTAATATTATTTAACAATAAAACAATAAAACAATCGCAATTCATTGTCTGTCGAATGTCAGCATTGCAATGCATTGAAATTTCAATAAGAAACCCCCGGCTTAAGCAAGATGAAATTGCCCGTTGTGACTCATCCGCCAGAGCCATTGTATACGTTTCTCTATGGAAATACAATTCAATCAAAACATTTCCTGGCGAATACACAAAAATATAACGGATGCTTTCAAATGACGTCATTTGGAGCCGATGTTATTGATATTTAGACAATGACTAAAAAATCCGCTACAGCTGCGGATGAACTTAGTGCATGCCTGAAATCGTCGTATTTGTGGCGTCATGTCATGAAGCCGCCACGAAGATGAGAGTCGCGTTGCAGAACGACCCATCGGCTACTGATATTTCAAGACAACTGCTGGCGCTTGGCAAACGCCAAATTCCTGTTGTCATCAAGATATTCTCCGGCATTGCACAAAATGTTGAAATCTCGATTGGACTAAATTTCAAAGTCTAATCGCTACAGAACTGCATTCGTACAAATCTGTAGAGAGCGTGAACGACGAGGATGAAGCGACCAAATATCCGACGGAATTTATGAACTCGCTTGATGTGCCAGTAACTCCGCCGCATAATTTACAGCTGAAGATGGGATCGATGGTAATCACTGATAAGCACTGTGATTCAAGCGACGATCATCAAGTGCAAATTAAAAGGAGAGGAGGTCCTTATCCCTCGAATTACGATTATTCCAACTGATCTTCCATTCTAATTAAGCTGATTCAGTTCCCGGTCAATCTTTGGAAGTATGTGGGATTTATCTAGAATTTCCCTGTTTTTCGCTAGGTCAACTGTACGTTGCCTGTTTGCGTGTTGCAAACCGTCTTCGTTGTTTGTTTTTGCGCTGGAAAACAAATCGAAAATATTGTTTATCATATCGCTCTTAGCTAATTTTGATTCCATTTATATATTTTATAGACGAAGTTAATAAATTTAAAAACTAATTATATATAGACTAACATTTGGATACATTTGGCCAAGCAGGTTAGGAGCTGTGGCTTGAGCTGAGCGTAACGTACGACGTACGTACAGACATACATTTTGGTGTTCACCGACATTTTTGCTCGGCCGCTTTTTGGGGTCAGTGGGTGTCAAAACGTGTTTCTGACATACATCATTCGAATTTTTTTTTGTCAAAAAGTCGGAGAGCAAAATAAATCATAACTTATATTTCTTGAAGACTCTTAGACTCTAGATTTCACTATTGTTGATTTCAATAACTCGCTCTATCGAATTGCAATATAAGTTTCGTCTATTTCACGAAGAAAGTGTCCAGTAATAAAATCACTTATTCGTTTTGCATGTTTGTACACTCTTCATGAGTATGTGTACGCGTAATTCACATATGACGAGTGTCAGGCGACGAAACGCACACTCGCTCCACTTACATTCGTGAGGGAGAACAAAAACGTGTCTAAATAATTAAAAACATTAGTATCACGAACAATTATTTTAATAATTAAAACGCTAACCGTTGCATTGTGGGGTGCGTTTACCATATGCTGCTTTTATGGGAAATTTTCGTGGCAAAAAATGTTTTTGACTTTTGTTGACTTTTCGCTGAAATATTTTATTAAATATTTTGTTTGTCGTTGAAACGGTTAAAAATACTATACTCGTAAATAAACATAAATTTTATATACCGCAGCTACCGGAGTTTTTTCTTTCGGTTTTGGAGTCCGATTTTGATGTAATAGCTATTTCGGAGAGCTGGTTGGTGCTATCTGTACTTATGCTGAATTGGTCCCCTCTAGTTACAACTTATTTAGGGGTGATCGAGTTACTGATTCATGGCGGTGTCTTTTTGGTCTCCAAGAAAATTTTTCTTGCTTAGCTTAGTTAGTTGTAATTTTGTGTTTTAAGTGCTTCATGATATAGAAGTTATGTTTATATAATGTTTTGATGAAATCAATAAATAAATAAATAAATAAATAAAAAGTAACATAAAATTTAACCATTTTTGAGGCAATAATCTTATTATAATTTAATCTGCGTTAAATACTTCAAATCAGTATTTAAATGTGCTTTTTGTTGAAAAATATTGTCAAAATGAAACAATTATAACAGTTATCACTGTAAAGAGACACCATTCAAATTGACAGAATGTACTTTCTCTTATGTAAAGGGTGAATTTCCACTAATTGGTCTTCCTAACGAAATAAATTTATTTTCAACAATTTAATATTTAATTTCCGCAAATATCGACTTTTAAAGGGAGAACACTTCCGAATTTACCATCCCACAAGTGCTTAAGACATCCACCTTCCGTTGAGTGGTGTATAAAGCGCAGATAAATTATACTTAAAAGTCAATCAACCATGTTCATTCGTGAAGCGTATTTGTCGGTACGAAAAGCTTCTTTCAGCATAAACTGCAAGTTGACTATGAAGTTCATACATTTATGTATACACGATGCACTGTAGGTGCATAAATTCATTTAAGCGCACATGAATAGACTGTCAGCAGCAGGAGTGTAATTAAGTGCAAAAAGCTTGTGAGTGGGTTACGCCAGAATATGTACAGTAGTAGTCGAGTGGATGGAGCGACTGCACTTTAAATATGTATCATACACACATAAATGTTTCATATATGAATGTTTGGTTTCCGCAGTAATTTTTTGTTAATTATGCTGTCAATGCGATTGTCGTGTGCGAGTTGTGTTGACATCTTTAACAACGAACAATGAACGGTGACTTATCATAAGAAATCGTGAGTAAGAGCGACCTACAAAATGTTCAAACAAGCAACTGTCTCTTTATAATCGACGGGTTTCTATTGAAAGAAATGATAATTACAGATATTCCAATTAATATTTTCTTCCCACCGATAAATGAAAAATCCAATTTATGTTCTTTGCGTTGGAAATCATTTTCTCACTTTTCGGCATGAGTTTTCGCAATAATGTGGAACCTTTATCATTGGATGATGTAATAATCCTGTTGACGTTACAACTGGCGAATTAATTTTCAATTTCAATTGTGTCACGACACTGTTTATTTTAAGCACGCGACCCTGTGTGCCATGCTGTGACACTGCTAACTTTTTACTTAAAAGTAATTGTCAGAGTAAACAGAAAAGCTCGCGGCAGGGAGAGACGGCGCGATTGTTATGTACATAAAACACCTAGATGTGTACTTTAGCAAGAGAATTCAATCAAAAAGTAATTTTTTTTTTTTTACAAAAACTATATTTTCAACTCAAAATCGTTTTTTGACCTTGAAGGAATTGTTTTTTGATCTTGAAATATTTAACAAAAACAACTTTATTAACGTAGAAGACATATTTGTCGAAAAATAAACGGTTTTATGTATAGCAGAGCAAAACCACTTAATATCAACAAAATAAAATCGATTTTTCCTGACTAAAAAAACGTTTTTTTTTACCTTGGCATGTTCAGAAAAGTTGTTTTTGGCCATTAGGTTCTTTAATAATGTAAAACACAATGTTAATGTAAAAAAAAGAAAGTCGGGTTTGTATCACATAACTCGAGAACCACCGCACCGACTCGATTTTCATGATTTTCTTCTTCGTTGAGAGTAGCAGAATAATTAATAAAATACGGAAAAGGTCCACGGATCAATGGGAAATTTTGACCATTTTTTTAAAACAAAGTAGTTGTAGTTTAGTTATTATTACATTTTTCGGTATTACAGACATTTTTCTTGGCCACTTTTTTGGGTTTTGTGGGTGTCAAAATATATATACTCATCATTTGATTTTTTTTGCCAATAAAAAACAAAGATGTCGACGATTGAATAATTTGATTCTGGGATAATCAATTTCCTTCAAATCTGTTGACACGCTTATTATCCAGAATGAAACTGTTAACGATATAACAGAATTCGCTTCATTTGGCATTTACCACCTCCCATTTTGCAAATTAAAGTGAGGCTCAGTGATTAAAAATGCAAAGCATAAGATCCTACAAATATACTTCATGGGCAATATGGAGGACCGAAATAATATGGATCGACGAAAAGAGCAATTCTCCAAGACCTGCAGCAACTACTTCATGAACATCGTGCATTGCAAATGATGACTACAAAGCCGTGATCAGAGCGGATAGCCGAACAGCTGGAGCCTGGCACACACGAACGCATATTTAACGCTCCAACAATAAATGAAGTGGAACAATTCTGATTGTTGGTGAAAACTTCTCACGCGATATTGTGCTTACACGTCGCGATACTGGGCATCTAATTTAATCACATAATCAATATATGTAACAAAATAAAATCATTGGTAATACAACCTTGAAACAAAAATTGATTATTTGTCTTAGATAACAAGAGTACATATATGTACCTTATACGTTTTTTTGAAACAAAAAAATCCGATCTGGTTGGTACCATATACGATACACATAAAACACTCTCCAAAACCTTTCGTACAAAAATCGTTTTTTGACCTTGAAGGAATTTTTTTTTATAACTTGACATGTTCAGCAAAGTTGTTGACCTCATTAAGGCGTACAATAAAGTAGAAGAAATAATTACTGAAAAGTCAACGAATTAAAAGATAGATAGATTAAAAATCAATTCGTATTTGACCTTGAAAAGTTATGATAATGACTCATTTCTATAACTATGTAATACATTATTATGCTATAAAAATAAAAAGCTAAAAATTTGGTTTTAATTAATCCATCTGTTCGCGAGTATAATTGATCGAAAGACAGATGTGCAAAAAAAATGTTTTTTTTACTTTAATTTTGTCAAAAAAAAAAATATATATACAATGTTTTTTATACATCACATACTAAAATTTGGTTAAGTTATGTCAAGGCGTATAGGAGCTATGGCTAAAACAAACGTACGTACGGACGTACTGAAATACATTTTTGGTCGCACAGACATTTTTTCTTTTTTGGGTTCTGGGGTGGGAAAAACGTGTTTCCCCATCATTAGATTTTAGACTACTCCATATGGTTTTTTTGAAAAAAAATTAAAAAATATTTTTGATTAATAATTTACGTCATGAAGTTATTACATAAACTAAACTTGTAAAATTTTACGGCCTGATAAATTGTTTTATTTTCCCATTGTTTAAAATATTGTGCTACCTCACAAATCTACTATTGTATTAAAGTTAAACATAAAAGGTGATTTGTCTTAAATTACAAAAACGAATTTTAAAGTTCAAAACATGATATGAGATCATTCATCACAATAAATCATATTTGCCATTTTGTTAACATCATGAAAGTGAATGATGAAGGGCGTTCTGTCAGAAAGAAAAACCAATTTTATTTCCTGTGGGAAATCCGTGCTCGGCCATATTCTGTGAATCAACTTTACTATTAACCGTGACACCGTGAGACGAGCCTTAACTAAAGGACCTTTGATTTTGTGTTCTAATTTAATTTGGAGGAGTGTGATTGTTCAACAACATCCACTTTTTTGTCATTAAAATCCCAACGTTCATTTGTCTTACTCCGCCCACAAGGTGTTTCATACTAAATGAGACAATAACTTTGAATTCGCTAAAATTCATCACCAACTGAGCACTTTAATAAAAATACTAAATATGGATGCGATTTATTTTTGTGATGAAATGCGGAGACCCTCATCACCAGGGGATGTGCGCCCTGCATGTCCGTGAAAAAGGCTAAAAGCGTGCTCCAGAAATTACGTGCCCACACCCCCACCCCCTCCCCGTCCGCTAATTGGTGTACGCGGCCGCATATTTCTACTACACACACACACGTTTTATTGAAGGCCTCGTAAACGGCCTCTGCCTGATGTCAGGACAGAACGCGATGAGTTGAAAGCACGCCTACTCACACACGCGTCAGGCCGACGAACCCTGCCGTTTGAACACAACATAGATGCGTCAACGGCAACAACAACAACGAAACGAAAAAGAAACATTAATTTATTGATTCTGCGAGATGATGAAACAGAAAGTGCTTTTCACTTGCCTATTAAAGTGTGAAACAGCCAACAGGCTCCTCAAAGCTGCCTGAGGTGCGGCGCGGCGCGGCGCGGCGCGGCGCTGTGACTTGACGCTGCGCTGCACCCGACGAAATGTCAAAATACATTTTAAGGTCTAGAATAAGTTTCTCTGTCAGCTTTTGACTTCGATGAGATCTGGCAGTTTTCAAGTCTGCTGCCTCTTGTCGCTGAGACGGTGGGTGGTCGCAGATTCTAGACACTTGTCCCATTAATTATTTACGCCTTACAACATACATTTACTCATCCAAAAACGTTGAGTGAATTTTAGTTTAATAAATCAGACATATGAAATGATTGATGTATAAATAAATGATAAATAAATGATTTCGGTTTCCTCGTCATGGTTCGTTGCCCATTCCAATTATGCTTATCGGATAGGAATTCGTGTGTACCACCATTAAGCCTTCTAGGCGTTCGGTGTTTTTGTGGTTGGTATAACTCTTCCTCCCAAAATATGTTATATTTTTATCCTCATTTAGTTCAGTCAGCGGCGCGTCGCGTCGTCTTATTAAAGGATGATGGGGAAAAATTACTTTACTTTCCGTGTCATTAAAAAAAAAAAAATTGAATTCCTGAGACTTTTAATATCAGTGTTTGGTGAATCCAAAAGTGCGTATTATTCTGAGCCAAAGAAAGCTTTTAGGAAAAGTCTCTCGATTGCCTGTTTGCCAACGAAGGCTCCTTTGAGAATTCTTCCTATGAGATTGTTGAATTTTGATTTGTGCTGATTTGTGTTCCGCCGTAGTGTCTGCCAGTAATTTATGTTTCGCCAATTATCTGACACTGGCTGGTATTTTTGGAATATTACTGGCCACTCTAGGAACAACTAATGCATTTGTTGTGACTTCTTCATCAAAAATTTCGACCGAAGAGTTCGATTGCGTCATGTCCTTTTCTCCCAAACCCGAGATTCTAACGTTTGTTGGTGTTGTCTTCAAGCGTAATCTTTGTACTAAATGTATTCTTCATCTTACCAAATGATACCTGGGTCGATTAGACATCTTACTGGTACTTCCTGATTATTGGCAGCTTTTAGTTTTGGCGATGGCTGTCGACAATAATGTTTCCGATGCAGCCTCAGCAGTCGTATTTTCACAATTTTGTAAGA
Source organism: Sylvicola fuscatus (assembly GCA_026546915.1). Classification (NCBI taxonomy): domain Eukaryota; kingdom Metazoa; phylum Arthropoda; class Insecta; order Diptera; family Anisopodidae; genus Sylvicola; species Sylvicola fuscatus. The sequence continues at coordinate 1,553 of JANSTS010007568.1, read as the reverse complement.
CGATTGTCTCTGCAGATTTTGCATTTTCGCAACATACATGGTTGACAAAAACAAATTTATGTTTCAAGCAGTGAACGCATATCTTATACCATAGTTGATCTTGGAAATGGGCCTCAACTTCCACTGCATTTGAGTTTTGGGCTAAGAATACGTTTTTTTGTTCGTTAGAGTAACTCTCCTTCTCATTTCATCGCATCGTTCGTCCTTTTCCCGCACGTCCATGTCGTTGTCGTTACTTCTTCTCGGTTCATTTTGGTTGCGAAGTGTTGCCCAATTGTCTTCCTGAAGTGGAGGTGGTTCTTCGGCGGTAGTTGATTGTTGCAGTAAATGACGGAGACTTTGATGAGTAATTAAGTATATTGAAGTAAGTAAGATCAGTTGCCTTTTTATTTGAAATTTAATGATATTTGTATCCTCTTTGAACGTGTAGTTCGTTGTCTTTTTCCAATGGAATAATAATCTCGATACGAATGATTTGATGGCATATTTAGATTTGTAAGATCTGTTGCCAACTCTTGAGATCCATTTCCTTGTGCGTGACAATTTTCTCTTGGATGACTTTTGAGCATCTTCATGACAATATATTGGTGGCAGTTTTGAACTTCTAAAATCTGCCCTCTGAGGGGATGAGTATCCCCTTAGAACGTACAATTCTTGGCCAGTTTGCAATTGCTTTACTTTTTCCAATGTTTGGCCTGTGAGCGAATGATAAACCCTATTGAATTTATGATGTGACCTTGTCATATATGGATGCTTTTGTGCCTTCCGGCAGGACTCATCTCCTCTGTGGACGTGAAGTTGATGGCCGGTTTTCATTGGTTGGTCATTGATGACGCTATACATTTGTTCTTGTTCTTTATTCAATTTAGAATATTGTAGCTCTGTACTACGCACACCAGAATATTATTTATTATTATTTGTTTTGGGAGTAATGTTCCCTTTGAACGTGCAGCATATTCATCATTTGCTGGGTTTTTCCATTTTCCAATTTTGCAATATCTTATCTTGTGCTATTTCTTTTTGTAGCTCTATACTACTACCTCCAACCATTGTGGAATAATTCCTTAAATGCAAGTCTACCATATTCATATGTGTGCATCTTTGACCGGTCGTTGAACATCGGACTATTTATGTATATTTTGGGTAAATTTTGCTCAAACAATCAGTAAGAGCACACTTCGATTGATCTGAAATTTTTACTGTAATTTTGTATCGCAAAAAGCCAGATAATAAGCATAAAAATTAATAAAAAAGTCCACGGAGGAATTAAAAAAAAAACAAAACAGAATATCTTATTTTGTATGGAACATTTTTTTGTTTGAAGAAGTTTTTTGTATTATAGAGTTGTTTGAGCCAAATAAACAATAAATGTACAATAAATCAAGTGTTCGACGATCGGCCAAGGGTGCATGCAGCTGTTGAGAATGCTAAAGATAACAACGCCTTGTATATCATAAAAAAGATTACATGTGATCATAAAACCACAGACGTTGCATGAGTCTGTAAGAAAAAGGATCGTAGGTCATAAAAAATATCAACAATTTAATTACTGC
>JANSTS010007566.1:1473-12067 GCA_026546915.1 Sylvicola fuscatus | reverse complement strand
TAATTATAAAAAAATATTTAGCCTGATGCTGACTTTTGCGCTCCTCCTCCTCTGCTGTTATATGCAGCAACACTAATACTAACATGCGAAATTAACTGTAAACTTATTAAATACATTTTATCTCACATTATGTGCAGGTGTTGACAAAATCCTTTACTTTTGCGAGTACTTTTAGCAGATTTTTTTCAATAAAATTAAATGTGAAAATATTACAAATCAGAATGATTGTTTGGTAACTCACAAATCGGACGCACAAGGTTCTAACTGGTAGAACTTTAGCAGTGGCAAAATATTTGCTTAATATTTCTTACTTGTTGAACTATACGAGTGAAGTTTGCAATATTAGATATTTTTATACATAGTTGCATTATGCTATTTGAATAATTTGTACCTGCCTTAAACATCTCTAATGTTGAATACTTTTATTTTTACAGATTAGTGAGGGACCATCTTCTTAAAACATCGCTTCGATCAATGGTTAGTCTTTTTTATTATTTTTTTATTAACACTCATTTCTGTAGTCACACTAAGAAGTTATTAAATTCTTCAGTTGGAACAAAGTTTTTTTTCCAATAAAATAACGTTTTCTCGCTAATGAATGTTTTATCGGCATATAATCTTTAAAACTCCAAAACCTGCTGATCTTATATACACATTCTGATACACAATTCCCAAGTCCCGACTGCAATATAATAATAATACAAAACATATGACACAGAGCCAGTTCTTATTAAGAAAACTCTAAGTTTTGAATAAAAATTCTGTAAAAAATATGATCTGAAATGAAAAAAATAGTAAAACTCTTAATTAATTTGTTACTACATTATCCAAGAATTTATTATAATAATATAATGAATAAATCGTTTTAATTAAAGCACCAAAAACAACTGTAAAAATAAACGTTCACAAATAAAAACTTGTAAAGGAATTTAATGAGTAACTTCTAGTCTATAATATATCGATAATTATAAAATATTTTTAAGCTTAAAACGTTTCACAAAACGTTCAATTTTCTTTTCTTTCTTTGATCACAATTTGTTTTACTTTTTAAATCTTCCAATCATTATATTCAATTAATTTCATAAACAAACTAATAACTTTTCCTATACTCAACGATATTTTTATGTAAATGAAAATAATATAATCATCATTTGATGATTTCTCTTAAAAACAAATAATGGAGAAAAGGTTTATTACAGAATTTTGAAACAAATACGAAGAGTACGTTAAATTACGTTTAAATATTAATTGCGGTTAAAAAATGTTACACTTTAAACATAATATCTTTACTGAAAAATACTTACTATTAAAAAAAAACTTTAAAATACGGAACTAATTTTAATGATGGAAACATTAAAAATATTTACAAAAAAAAAAAATACAATTTCTATACAAAACTAAAACAAATTTATTTGAATGAACATAAAGACGTGCAATAAATATTATGTTTATTATTCGATTATTTCTATAAAATATATAATATGTTTTTATTCCTCAGTAGAAAAAAGGCAATTTGTGCTTTGCTTGGACCAATCCAATCTTTATAATATTGCTTAGAAAAATTGCGTATGTTACAAAAGTGTTTGTGTAAAAATTGTAGAAAATTGTAAATGCAAAAATCAATGCAAAAGGTGTGCGTGATCAGATGGTTAAAAAAATGTATGTACAAATGTTGTAAAAGCATTGCTTGTGCTCGAAAAAGTTTGTAAATCTGTAAAGGTTTTGTTTTGTGGCAAAACGGTGATGCCTGGATGCTGCTCACCGACAGACTTGGCCGTGGAATGTGCAATGAACCTGATGATCGTGCTCAAAACTGTTTGCTTGCGCCCCATAACGAAAAACCCAAAACAATAACAGAATCGAAATATAACGAAAAGCTTTACCAAAATGGATGAGGAATAATACAAATAACAATACGCATAATATAAATCTACAGTCGACACAAAAGCCATTTATAAATAATAATAAAGACAAGAAAGTCGACCGCTTCCGTTAAGAAACGAGAGAAATCTACAAAACATATGACTATTGACCGGAGATGTAACGTTTTAGAGAACATAAATAAGCATATCTAAGTGTAGACAAATTATAAGATAGGACATGGGTAGGAGTCGGTCGTTGTCTAGAATTCCAGTTCTTCCATCGTTCGAGACAGGCGATTGCTGTCGATTCGTCGCCGCTGGCTGCGTCGCACTGCATCCGCTCGACGGTATGGCTCACTTTTCAGGCCGAGCAGAATGTCTTCTAAAGCTCCATTGTACACCTCGTCCTGTTGTAAGAGCTTCTTCTCACGCACGGAATTCGTCTTTGTTTTCAACTCATTTATGACTGCCTCCTGTTAGGTTGTTGACAGAGCGATTGACAAATTAGGGCAGGCCAATTTTTTTTCAATTGTGGATTATTTGATTTTCGAGAAACAACAAACTTCTAATGGCTTTTTAATTAGCTCACTAGAAACACCTTAACCGAATTTTTTGAAAAACATTTAAATGCATTAAATGGGCTGACGGTTATTGCATTTTAGATGAATCATTTAGGTTCTAATGAATCTTAAAGAAACTCTTCACAGTAGCTTTTAATCTTTTCAACGATAAGAGATAATTAGCTTCTTTAAACATTGAGTGAATAATCGAATTAGTAAATTCAATAATTAATTTAATCAAAAGACAAAATGCAAATGCCATATACTTGAATGAATTTGTTAATTGTTGATAAGCATGAAATTATCAATAAAAGACAATAAACTTTGTACAGAAAAGTTCTATAGTTTATGAATACTCGGATTCGTTAATTGCGAATGCAAAGAATTATTAAGTTTTATCCTTGAATGTTGCATTCAATTCGGCATTCAAACATGTTAATTGGTGCCTAAGAATGGCTGACATTCTGCCAGTCGGTAAAATATCTACCTGTTGCTTCTTTGTGTTGACTTTATTCCGAAGCATTACTTCATCGGTTTGCTTTTTCGTCGCCGCCAAAGCGGCAGCTTGCTCCAATCGACGTCGCTGTTCGTTTTCGGTGTCGGCTCCCTGCTCACAAACAAATGTTAGCAAATTGTTTCTTTTGAATTGTAAAATTATCTTACCTTAAATGCTCTGGAAAACCTGACAAGCAGTGAGAAGAACGCATTTGCATCTGCATTTCTCGACGACTCACCAAAATACTCGACACACTCCTTGAAAACATCTTGCGCTGTTTTCGCGTCAACTTTCAGCTTTTTCAGCTTTTCCTCAGAATTATTCAGAAAGTCTCGTAACACATGATTCTGTGGCCCTTTGCCACGAAGGTCAGCCTCCTTTCTCACCTGATCCATACCTTTGTCAAGCTCATGAACGTCTGCAATGACGTTTTCCAGAGACACTTGAGCCGCCTTGTCAATGTAGAACAGCTCAGTTTCAAAATTAAGGAGGTCGGGGAACTTTTGACGCACTGTCGCCACGATATAGTGCAGCAGACAGATCCGCTTGTCCGTCGACTTGGTGTCTAATAGGGTGTCGAGACTCTGCAACTTGAAGCCATAGGCTGGACCCCGTTTGCTGCTGTTCAAGTAGTTACCGAATGCTAGGATAACTTCCAGCAGTGAACGGAATTTCTTTGATGCTTTCACAGAGTTTGACGCATTTATAATTGCGTAGATTTGCTGTGAGAATTAATTTAAATGTTAGGTTTAATCTATAATTGGACAACAAAACCATTTTAAACAAACCGGACTAATGAGATGCAGACTATCAAAGAAATTGCCCATGTAATTCATGATAGACAGTTTGGCGGAGATTCGTTCTACTTTCGTAAGATGCATAACAAATTTATCTTCTTCGGTCAGCAGATTCAAGTCTTTCTTTTCGGCAACGTACTCTCGATACGCTTTGACTTCCTGCTCCGTGGGTGTCATCTTTTGCAGAATTTCAACATTTTCCAACGACAGTTGTTTGAGGTCTAGGTTGTTTATGGCGCGAATGACTGTTTCAACTGGCATATCCAGTTTACGTCGAGAGATTGCTTTTGGATCAAATAAAAATTAGATATCTGAAGGCAATCACAAAACAAAGGAACTTACCAATATTTCGTAATCTCGTATGTTCTAGAACAGAAACATTTTCTGGTCGCTTGAACCGTTTGCTGGGGAAAGAACTTAGTCCATCAACTTCATTGGTTCCATTGCCCGCACTTCCATTGGCTAACATTCCACCCAGACCGATCTTAAATCGCTCCTCAAAGTCAACAAAGTCAATCTGTTTATGCAGACGCTCATCATCTAACTCGTTGAAAATAGTGCCACGCACCTGATTCGGCTTCAATGCGACCCAATTCAGTGTGGGCAGTTTGTATTTGGTTTGGACCTTTCTTTTAATTGTCATGGCACCATCTGGAGCTTGCATGAATCCGGCTGCCGGCGGTGCCATTGGAATCATAGATGGAGGTTTTGGTGGTGCCTTTGGTGCTCCTCCGTTCAATGTTGGCGCCATAATCGATGATGACATGGTTGGAGGTAGTGGTGGGCATGGTGGCGGAGGCGCTGCTTCCGACACAGGCAATGGTGGCGGTGGAGGTGGTGGAGCGACAGCAGCTGCGGCAATTTTCGTGCTCATTGCTCCGTTTTGAAGTTCATTCAATTTCTCACCGATCGAGCTGCCCTTTGGTAGTGATCGCGTTAACGTCTGAAGCTCCGAGTTCTTAGTTTCTAACATTAATTCGCGTTGGCGAAGCTCCTGTTCGTTTTGTTTTAAAACCTTCCTCAATGTCGACACCTCCTCGTTGGACTTCTGAGCGGCCTGCAAAATCTCATCGCGTTCCATTCGCAGCTGCCCTAACTCTGACTCCAGCTCTGCCATTCGAATCATAAATTCTCGTTCAATTTCGGCTGCCCGATCCATAGCGCGTCCCAGGTCATCCTCGAGCTCTTGAACACGCTCTAAAGCTGCCGTCTTTGTTTCGCTGTCCTCCATGAGGGCAGCCACATCGAAAACATTGTCGAGATATGCCGAGATCTGCACATGCAGCTCCTCTGACTCGGTATGTCTCAGCTTCTCCAAATAGTCGTCCAGTCCAAGTGCGGTAAACTCGTACTGCAAGTGCACCCGATAGTTCATGTTCTCCACAGAATGCACAACAATGTTGACAAACTGCATGCACGCCACCATAAAGTCAATGTTAAACATTTCGTAGTTGATGAAGTAGTCCATTAAGGTTTGAAACCTCTTTGATTCCTGACACACTTCTTTGAAGTTGTCAAAAGCGGACAGTATAATCTCATGGCCGCCCTTCACTAGACAAATGGCGGCCAGCAGCTCCAGCACGAGCGCCTTCGTGCGCAGTGACTTGTGACACAGACTTAACGCTATGCAGTTAATGGCCTCGCGATGCTGTATCACCATGTTGAAGCCGTACTTGTTGTTCATAATAGCACGCAAGCACATGATGCAAACGTGAATGTCGTCCGTGGATGCGCCCATGTTCAGCTTGGCAATGTGACGTGAACGACGCTTGATGCTGGGACTGTCCATCATGTCGCCTAGTCCTGGCCGTATAAATCCGTTGTTGGCGGACGTCGACTTTCCATTTTGATCACTGCAACCGCTGTTGTTGTTGCCGCCTGTGCCTAGTGAGGTGTTTAGTTCGCGCTGCTGCTGCTGCAGGCGCTCGTCCGACTCTGTTTTGGCCTCTTGGATACGTTGTTCGTGGCGCATCATTGACAATCGGAAGGACAGATAGTCGATGAGCGCGTCCAATCCTTGGTTCTCTTCGTCGAGGAATTCCTTTACCCATTCTATGTGGTTTGTCCGCAGTGAGATTTCAAGGTCACGTAATACTTGCGTTGACGTTGATTCTCCAACTATTTTGCGTTTCTAAAATAACAAAAAAATATATTAAATTTATATTTAAAAAAAAAATTATAATTAATTAAATTATAAAAAAAATTAAAAAAAAATACGCCCGAGCAGGGACTTGAACCCTGGACCCTTGGATTAAAAGTCCAATGCTCTACCGACTGAGCTACCCGGGCACTTACGACTGCCAGTGTTAAGTTGCTACACAAACAGATGGCTTTAAATTCAAATCGAAGCTTACAGGGTGTTCAATTTTAAAACAAATTAATAAAATAAAAATTATAATGCATTTTTTTAAATCTTTCGACATTGAAATTCATATTTTAACTTAAACATCATTTTAAGTTTTTCTAAAAATAAAATATTTAACCATATCAATGTTGATAATAGAATGCTAAATACAATCAATTAACAACAATCAACTTACTCGATGTGACCGTGACGCCTTTGGATCCAGATAAGTCCGTAGTTTTGTTAAATAATGGGATGGCGGATCTTTGGCATGTACCATTTCCTGAAAGAAAACAAAATAGAGGCGATTGTTTAATAAATTGTGTATATTTTTGGAATCACTGTTGAGTCATATAATGAAATCGCAAGTGCTGAGTCAGATAAATATTCAAGAGTACTGAACAAAATTAGACGCATTTTTTTTAAATTATCAACTAGGCGATTACAACATTTTCAAAAAACCAGCAAATGGAGCAGATTAAAGTACGAAAATACTATGCATCATAACAATGTCGATTTTAGCCGCAACAGTAGCATATGATAGTTATGACAGACGCAACAATTTTCACCAATTGAATTTTGCCAGCTCACAGAACAAGCTCAACCGGAAGTGAGACAATCAAAATAAATACAGTATGAACTCTGTGGAATTGTGGTGCAGAAATAAAAAAGAAACTGAAATAACCGCATCACGACGCAATCACAGCCACAAATCAAAGGCATAAAACATACTCTCCCCAGTGATGACAAACATAATTTATGTACTCGTATACGGTCATACAAACAGCTAGATTGTGGGAGCTGTGGGCTAAGCAATAATTCCAGAAGCTTACATACAATTGCCTAGTATTAGGTCAATCACGTTTCATTTATATTAGAAACAGATTGGGCGTGATCAAAGGTCATCACCCATACTCCCACTGATTTCTCTGCGTCCTCTATCTTAACGTTCTTTGGCTTTGATTGCCATTAATTCAATCTTAGCAGATTTTAATCCATCATCGATGACCGATCAAGGCGTGCTAGTTGACGAGCTAAAGTCGTGCGAGTGCGAATCCTCCAAATATACGTTACTGACCAGAGGTGACCACCCCATTTTCGGTGTTGATGAGATAATTCACGAAAACGAATTTAGGTTATTTGTCATTTAGCTGATTAAATTTTAGCTGTGCTGAGGAAGAGACGCGCGCGTGCAACGTGTGTCGTTGGTGCTGACCTTTCACATGGAAAGACAATACAATTTCGCGTGTTTGGCAATGGAGTTGACCTTACGACTTCTCGCCTGGGGGCTCTTTTCATACATATAAATGTAAACATTCAAATTGAAAATTCTTGAAGTTTCTTTCTTTTGTTATAATGTGGGAATAAGAGGAGGGACAGTCAATATACTGACTACCACTTGACCCAATGACCTCTAATTCAAACATTTACATGATAAGATGCTATCGTCTTGCATGTGTATGTCTTGGGCCTTGTAAGCAGTTGCGGATCATGACTCTTTCAAGAACTTTATTTAAGCGTTAATTGTTACTGCGTGTGTGTGGCAATTGTAGAGGCATATTAAGGTCAATTCTAAATACTTTTTGTTTTGTCTGAAAATCTTTGATTATTTTTAAAACATATACATTTCCATATATCGACGAATTAGTTGACTCCTTTAGACTGATGTTTAAAAACGTTTTACCATAAAGTAATTCTAATAGAATTACTGCACAAATAAGTTATAAGTAATATAAAGTTAAATTTAAAGTATATAAACAATAACTAGAAATTTAAAATACTGTCGTAAAAACAGACAGACTTGATAAAAACTGAAATATTACTAAAATATGCTTTGATTGTGATTCTGTAATAGATTTTTAATTGAACATCTCAGTAAACTTTTTTTAAAAGGCAATAAACTTGCTTATTTTTTGACCATTCACCACATATTATATCACTACAAACGGCTAGGGTTGCAAATGACATGATAAAAAACCATGTATAGATGAAAACAGTCATGGAATATTAACCAGCCACCAGTAAAGGGCTACAAAAAATTTACATAGTGCATATGAACAGACGACGAATGTACTTTAGAGAAATATTCTTGCGGCAGTAAAACTGTGCAGAGATAAACAAAAACCGATACGGAACACATGTGCATTTTGAAAAAGAACCACGCATATGAGTAATATATGTATATATATATAGACTCAAGACTCTCAAAAGACATTTAATATAAAGCCGGCAGTCGAAGAAGGGAGACGAATCGAAAAGGGAGACAGCAAACGAAATGAAACGCCGGCACAAGAGTTGAGCTTGTTAATGAGTTCTTTGTAATTGTTTTACATGTTTCTCAGTGCGGGATCATCGCTCGTCGTCCAATGCGTTAGATAGGCGTGTTTTGAAAGTGGTTGCACATTACAAGGAGCAGCCGGAAAGCAATTCGCAAGAACACAAGCGCGCGCATGCAGACGATCGCCAGATAAACGCGGAACATATTGCATTTGGAGACGACTGACGGCAAAATGGCCTATTATTTTAGGTTCTTTCCATGCTTAATTAATCGATATGGCAGTGATGAGTGTGCAGGGGGGGAGGAGGATGTACACTGTACAGGCATCTATTTACATTGGATGTTATTGACATCCATTTGAAACCGGAAGCCCACGAAAATACATTGACAATTAATACAGAAAGTGTGTACTTGAAAAACCATAAGACGCAGCGTCGTCCTGGTCTCACGTCAAACTCACGTGCGGTGAATTGAATAGGCGATTCCCGTCTGGGACGTGCCGTTTCGTGTTTGCTCTGTGTCAGGCCAACTAACAAATGTACGGTGACCAAAAGCAGCGACTAAAGACGTTGCGTGATCATATAATTTTGACATCATCGTGCCAATCGTCTTCAATTACACCAGTGACTCATTTACCCCAGAGAGCATTGACGAATCTGTGATGAAGCAGTTATATGGGTGTGATCGATGCTTCGCATATTTATGCTGGAGAAGATGTCAATGCTCCGTTAGTTTATGTTGCACACAAAACGCATCGCAAGCATGGTGGCGCATTAGTACCCAATTAATCAATACAAACAACACATCGTTCGCTCGTACATATACAAACAAAGATTATAGAGGAATCCATGTTTTTGTAATTTTATGTATAAATGTCGATCGTATTGATAAATCTACTTGCTGGTTGCTGGAATGTTTTCTTAAAGCATTCGATCGAATAATTTTGCTTCCATTTTACGATTACATTCACAACCATTTATTGCATAAAAGCAAACGATAAATTTCTTCATATTGATTACATAGCGGAAAATGTTAATGTTGTCTTAATTATATTTGGTTGACTGTATGGAATATGCTGAACCTGCACATTTTCACGCAACGAAACGTCCGGTAATTTTTTAGAGCCGCAAAAAAGTACATCCAATTTCAAATTTGAACCATCCGTCGCATCGCCCGCGTCGCTCCATGCATCACAATATATGGCCGGAAGATGACCGTATTCAGCATAAAACTGTGTATGGACGTGCTGTGGCAAAATGTACAAATATATCAATGGATTCGCATGACCACACAAATGAAACTTGAAACTCAATTGTGCTAAATAATTGTTTTTTCCACTAAAGTTCAAGTGTGCTAAATGGAAATTAATGCGAATATCCAAACATGACTTTTTAATAAACTTAAAATGTGTGAAATCAAGGTATTCAAAGTATAAATGAATGTTCTAGTAAATAATAATTATTACTAAATTGCATTTGTAATAAAATTCATGATTAATAATTTATCTTATCTTCTAATGAATGAAAAATTATATATCTGGAAGATAATGATTCATTGAACGTTATAGATAACTCGTAAATACAATTATCCTTTTGATTACTATATTTATCCTCTCAATCCATCTTTATCGCTAGTAAATATTGATCACGGAATAATGTTCATTAATTTAATTTATCCGAAATAATCATGATTAAATTAAATTGTCACTGCAGTAATAAGTTTGCAAACTTATAAAAAACAAAACCTATTGTACAACAAAAGAAATTCCAATAAAACATAAACGAAAAATAATGAAGAAAAAAAATCTGAATTATTATAAATATGTACTGTAAATTAACATCATATCGGCGCTGTCTTCTAATGTTCAGACAATACAAAACAATTGACTCTTAGGAGAAATCTAACCACAAAAATGTACTCAATTGATATACTAAAACATAACTAAAGAAGAGGACCAAGATAATACATGGTTTGGTTCTGGCGCCCGCAACAAACCACAAGAAATCAAGGTTTTTTAATGGTTTGCATTATATATAGATATCCGTGTGAAAATGGTTTAAACTTTAGAAACATTATATTTAGTTTGAATTGATGTTATGTTTATTCAAAAACTAAAATTTCAATATAAAATATGTGCATATAAAGTTAGTGAAAAATTATGTTGAAGAATTTGAAATAATTCCAATTAATAATGTCTGATTTTTGAGATAAAAATTTAAGCAATATAAACCTCATAAACCTTTTATCAAAAATATGA